>OW285244.1:864346-1040516 GCA_935421215.2 Melolontha melolontha | reverse complement strand
CAACTAATTAACACAATCAAATCATCCCGAATTAAATTAAATATATATATATATATATATATATATATATATATATATATATATATACTTACAATATAGACTTACAAAGACACGTTGTTTAATCTTAAAATCAACAAATTACGAGAATACAACTCTCTACAATATACGGGAATTGAATATAAAATACCATCAACTAATTAACACAATCAAATCATCCCGAATTAAATTAAATATATATATATATATATATATATATATATATATATATATATATATTTAATTTAATTCGGGATGATTTGATTGTGTTAATTAGTTGATGGTATTTTATATTCAATTCCCGTATATTGTAGAGAGTTGTATTCTCGTAATTTGTTGATTTTAAGATTAAACAACGTGTCTTTGTAAGTCTCCTAAAACTGTAAGTTTTTTTTTATAATATCATAAAAGTTTGATTAATATAATAAGAATATTGATATTGTATTCAATATTGTTATTTAAGAGATTTATAATTAGTAAGAATAAATAATAAAGAGTATTATTAAACTTCTACGTAAAAAATTATAATTGTAAAAGTTTGCTCGTTGGTTTCAAGGGTATTTTTTGTATGAGTTTGATGATTGCGCATCTGTTAGATTTTGATCGTGTTTTTAAATTTTATTATACAGTGTGGTTCTCTGGGGAGAAATTAAAAATAAACTTTATTATTTCAGATAAGTTTGATCGGAAGTAATTAAGAGGAAGTTTTAATTCACCTTGCTGTCATATTCAGTGAATTGTTTAACCTTATTTATTGTTGAATGATACAATATCTTTATACTCTATAAAGATAGTTTTTTTTTCTTTTTTTATTTTTGTAATAAAGTTTTAGTTTGATTTTATACTGTGATTAATTTTGTGTTCTGGCCCTTACAATTAATTAATTAATTAACATATAAGTAACTCAGAAAATATAAATATACATTATCGTGAATTCTTTTACTGGCGCCTTAAAAATTTTGTAGAAAAGACCACGTATTTCCTTTTTGGAACCCTGAGGAGTAAGAAGTCCCATTTTTGGAAGTCAACCGGCTGAGTATCCTAGTTGGGAAGATTAGTTGTGGATGGTGGCACAATAATTCCACAAACCACTATTCATAACAATATGTATATTTAAAATATAATACATGCGCTTGCAACCGTACTCCCTTTCACGCAATACTGCGTTTGCTCCCAAATGGATATCCTTAACAATATATTCATTCAAATCAGACAGAGTGCGGTATATATAATTTATTATATGAGTTGTCCACGAAAGAAAAAAATATTTGTAAAGAAAATACGTCAAAATGACAAACAGTGAATATGTATATAAGGCGTAGGTAGTTTATCACAGGTAGTTATACAATATGATCATTTATATTTACCCTCTAGCAAGCCATGAAATAATTTCTTGAAAATATCGTGTTGGTAGTGACAAATAAAATACACCTGTCATTATGTGTATGTTCTGATAAATAAAACTCATCTGTCATTAATGTATTTATTAATTGACACTTAAAAATGTTTACAATAAATCATAAAGTTTTTCTGATCGAATCATACTTTAGGAATGGTGTAAAATTAGAAAATGGAGAATGGTCGTACTCCTTGCAGCCTTGTATAGAAGAATTTCGGGCAGAATTTCCAAATTTTCCAACAACATATGACAGTTTGCGGCAATTAATTCAAAAGTCAGTGGTTAAATTCCGCGAAAGAGGGTCTGTGTCTCGAAAACCAGGTGCTGGTAGACCACTAAAGCGGACAGTTGAAAATATAGCAGATGTTGAGGGACGAATAAATCAATCACCTAAGAAATCGATTCGTAAGCTTTCACAACAAACACAACTGTCATATGGGACCTGCCAGAGAATCCTTAAAAAAGACTTACAAAAATTTCCATACAAATTTCATTGCGTGCAAGAGCTTTTACCAATCGATCATGTAACCAGAGTTAATTACTGTCAGTGGTTCTTAGGTACGATTAATAACGATGACGTTCTTGACAAATCCTTCTGGTCCGATGAAGCATGGTTTCATTTATCAGGATATATAAATAAACAATGCGCATCTGGTCTAGTGAAAATCCACATGAAATTCTTGAAACACCCTTGCATTCACAAAAAATAGGCGTTTGGCTTGCTGTTTCTCGTAGACGGATTATTGGTCCAATATTCTTTAATAATACGATAAATGCAGAACGATATCGTAATAATTTATTGCTACCATTTGTAAATCAATTACATGATGATGAGCTCCGCGAGGGATATTTCCAGCAAGATAATGCAACAGCCCATAAGACAAGAGAAACGATGGAATTATTGCATGAATTCTTACGAATTTACGAATCGTCCACATACAATTGAAGAACTTACTAATGCTATCCGAAATGTCTGTGAGGAAATTACACCACATAATTTAAGGAATGCCTTCAATAATATGAGACGAAGAGTCGCGCTATGCATAGAAAATGAAGGAGCTCACTTTGAACATTTATTGTAGCTGTTTTTATTATTAAACTTTTTATTTTTTCAACTGAAACGTTTGTATGTAATTATTTGTCAAAATGACAAAACCTAATCTGTCATCAGTATAAAATAACCTATATCACACACACGCTGCAAAATAAGTTAACTTAAATTATGGTACCAACTTAAGCTTAAAAAAGAAAAATGTCATTGCTTTCTAGAGGGTAGAAATATATGATCATATGGTATATAACAAATAGAAGTAAACGAGAATAAATGTAAAATAAAATTGGAAAAGCACCTGTACTTTTGATATTCGTGCACAGGTGCTTCTTATTTCAATTAGTTTCTAACTAAATAGCACTTCCTTCCATGGTACGCTGCCTTTCAAATACGCAATTTGTGCGACATATACATACATTCGCATATGAGCGTATAGTTCTTCGGTATCAAACGGATAACATAATAAAATTGAATATTTTCAATTTCTAGTATTAAAAAAATTATAATGGCAAATGCAAAATTATGTAAATTTTAGAAACGTGTGTGAAATCAACAAAAAAAGATTTTAATCGAATTTTAAGTTTAAGTTTTAATATTTACACAAGACTAGAAATTTGTTTTATAGTGTTCAATGTTGTATGGTAATTTCCTCAGTTTGACTTTAAAAAAAGAGGAACAGTATTGATGAATTAATATCAAACACATAGTCACATGATTAATTCAGATCAATTCCTCATTCAAATAAATTTCTAGAAACTTTAGATTATAATTATAAGTAATACGTCATTTGTAATAATTTGTTGTTTTTTCAGAAGCAATAAAGAAGTTGGATCAGTAAATGTAAAAGTATATTTAAGGTTGCATATTTATATAATTTATAAAAAAGACGGCAGACTATGTGCCAGACAGACAAGAATCATTTCACCATGTGTACTAAATATTGTTTTGGATACTATAATATAAATATGTTTTGAAGGTGCATCTGTTATTGCCAATAATACCACTTTTTCTTTAGAATAATGTTTCGTTCATTGTTAGAAATACCAAATAAATTTTTTTTTATTTTGATTTGGAACTGTAAAATATGTTCAAATTCTATTATCTCTTTGATAAAGGCATGTATGGAAATATTTAGGAAACTAAATATAAACTATAACTATAAACTATAACTACTAAATAAAATAAAAATAAAAAAAGAAAAAAAAACTATCTTTATAGAGTATAAAGATATTGTATCATTCAACAATAAATAAGGTTAAACAATTCACTGAATATGACAGCAAGGTGAATTAAAACTTCCTCTTAATTACTTCCGATCAAACTTATCTGAAATAATAAAGTTTATTTTTAATTTCTCCCCAGAGAACCACACTGTATAATAAAATTTAAAAACACGATCAAAATCTAACAGATGCGCAATCATCAAACTCATACAAAAAATACCCTTGAAACCAACGAGCAAACTTTTACAATTATAATTTTTTACGTAGAAGTTTAATAATACTCTTTATTATTTATTCTTACTAATTATAAATCTCTTAAATAACAATATTGAATACAATATCAATATTCTTATTATATTAATCAAACTTTTATGATATTATAAAAAAAAACTTACAGTTTTAGGAGACTTACAAAGACACGTTGTTTAATCTTAAAATCAACAAATTACGAGAATACAACTCTCTACAATATACGGGAATTGAATATAAAATACCATCAACTAATTAACACAATCAAATCATCCCGAATTAAATTAAATATATATATATATATATATATATATATATATATATATAAATATATATATATATTTTTCAAAAAAATACAACGTTCTTGTCTTAGGGCAAAACTTCGTCTCCCAGATCTGGCCTCTTCTCAAAATCGACATCGGGAAATAACAGTTTTTGCTTATGCACATTTAAATACATATCGGATATACACATAAGTTCAAAAAATCTGTACATTTATTTTTAATTAAATTTTAAATATTATTTAAGGAAAAATCCATAGCAATATGTTTCTGATATGTGCCCAATCTCATGGCGGCTGCGATATGGTACAGTTATTTCATGTAAAGTAATAAATGGGAAATCAATAATGTCAAAAGCTATACAGAGATCGTTCTACCACGAAGCACAGAAATCAATATAATTAACCTTTACTGGTGATGTATCGAATAAGTAGCGCAACTGGTGATGTGACGTCAAATTGGCACTGGGTAAAAAAAAATCGGTAAATTATTGCTCAATTTTTGATAACTTATAATTCATTAACCTTTCAGGCTGTGTTTTAGATGAAAATTGAAGGAAAAATTTATTTAGTTTCACTTTCATATATGTCGAATCAGTGGCGGCTCTTGATGACGTGCGATGTGCGCTGCTGCACGGATGAGACTGCTTCGTTTAAGCTTTCATATATACAGAGAAGCAAGTAACCGTACCGAAATCTTCCGAAATAGTTCGAAGTAGTCTCATCCGTGCAGCAGCGCACATCGTACGTCATCAAGAGCCGCCACTGTGTCGAATTAATGAATTATGTGAAAATAACGTATCAATAATGCCTAATTTGATTGCATTAAAACTAAAAAATATATTTTTTCAATAAAGGAACATTAAGACAAGTGTATTGAATATATTCTTCGAATATATTTGAATTTTCTACAGAAAACTGAGAAAATGACGCGTCGAAATTTTCCTATGAGCACAAGTAAAAAAAATAATACAGTTCATACTATAACAGTTCACACACATTTTTTTCAAACAATCTAAGTACGTTGTTTTTTTCCATTCCACACACGCATAAGATGTTTTCTTCTTTAGTTTCGAGGGACAAATGACGCACGTTTTCCTTGTTGGTAATTTTTCTTCGACTGCTTCATCAACTGGAACTGGGATTTGAAGCACCCTGCGAATATTCATGCGAGTTTCTCTTAAAATTCCTGTATTAGTCAGGATTCTAGTAAGCTATGGTGTTACTAAATTATATGCCAACTCTTTGTCGAAATTGAATCTAGTAATTCTCTCATTAGAATGTGCTGAGCTGTAGACAACATATGCATTCGATGAACCTATATCTAAGAATCTGAAGAACAAAACCATTGGCCATCGTCTGGTGCGACGACTGCTGGAATATTTGGTGGAGAGTGTCTTCGTCACCTTTTAAGGTATTATAAAAACAAATGACTTCCGGCTTTACAGTATTTGTTCACACTTGCACTGTGATGCATAGAGGGCACAAGAATGACAGCCTTATTTGGCTTTGGCACATGTGAAATATAGTTAGATCTTTGGTGAAGCCATACAGACTTTCTACAAGGGTTCTGGTCTTTTGGGAAGATATTAAAATAGAATTTTTCTTTGTTTTTCTTTTTAATATTCCTACATATATTAGGCCGTTTGATCTCAACTTCTTAACCAGTTCTATTGAGGAAACCAATTATTCGCGGTAATGTTACGGTTGGTTTTATAAACTGGCTTGCACAATCGTAGCATCGATTGGGTAGGGGTAAAATCTCTTTTTTGATATTATACAATGGAAAATATCTCTACCAGTGCCATCGGTTGCAAATATTTAAACTTGGTTAAACTTGAAAATTGTTGAATACAAGAGAAACCCCAAAAAAGGTTTCAACTCAACAATGTCCATATCAGCCAATTCCGGTCTGTTGTCGTTTGCGTATTTAACCCTTAACTACCGACGTTGGAAAGTCAGGACGTAACCACCGACCCTCGGTCCATTGGACCGCTATCTCTTTTGTCGTATCCCATACGTTATTATTTATGCTAGCTTACTGTGGTATTGAAGTATTACTATTAAATATAATAGCAAATAAAATATATACAGCAGTAAAGATCTTCAGAACAGTTTATTGCATAAAAATATTTTTATTTCGCACCAAGCAAAAATTTTACATATACAGACAACACTTAAGAAAAAATAAGTTTTACATAAACTAACGCAGCAAAATATCTTTAAATACTGCGTTTTACAGAGTTAAGGTGACCATAAGTATAAATAAACACTGAGAGTGCAAGCAATTCACTCTTTCTGGAAAATTGCAGAGGTTAAAAAGTAAGCAATTTTGTGCAATTTTTACAGATATTTTGCGAACATTGGATGCAGATAGGATTTTTACAGGAGATACAAACATATTGGGTTTTTCTCTTTTTTTGGTAAGGACACAATGAGCATGTCTTACGTTTTAGTAGCCGTCCATCATCGTCATTGTTTGTTTTCTCATCTAAATAAGTTGCGCATCCACGGACTAATAATATACGCCGTATACTACTGCGCAATTCACGAGTCAAAGACATATTCGTTTCCCTTCTTGACATTTCTGGTGAAACTAATGCATATGCAAGGTCTTTCATAAAATATAATCGAACTTGCTCAGGATTATCTCTAAAACTACTATATAGTATATAGGAATTTACAGCGCTTATATCTAACATTCTAAAAAATATAGCCATCGGGCATCTTCTAGTTCGTCTTCCAGTACTATATATCGAACACTTCTCATCTAGAGAATCTACACCCGACTTGGTATTATTATAATGAGCAATTATCTCCGGCTTTCCTGTACTTTCGTCAGTAGATTTTGTGTGGTGCATGGAACTAACTAAAACGACCGCTCTTGAAATTTTTGGTACATACGACACTAAAGAGATTTGTTTGGTAAAACCATATATTGCGGAACCTACTTCCCTAGAGCGCTTTGGAAGAAATTCAGGCGGAATTTCCCTTTTGTTTTTCTTCATCGTCCCTACATATGTGAGACCTCTGCTTTGTAGAATATCAACTAACTCAATTGACGTGAACCAATTATCCGCCGCGATGTTTCTATTGGTATTATATATAGGGGCTGCTAGACGTAAAACGGACTGAGTTGGTTTGGAGTATTTCTTTTCTTCATTAGTTAAAGTTCTAGCATCTGAATCTTTTCCGAAATACAGATAGCCGTTATAATAATAATTATTTCTAGCATCGGTAAGTGCCATTAATTTCAAGCCGTACTTTGCCGGTTTGTTCGGCATATACATTCGAAACGAACATCTTCCTCTAAAACTTATCAACATCTCATCTATCGTAGTATATGCATCCAAACTATATATTTGTTGACAATTTTTTTACAAATTCGTCAAATAGGTGAGATATTGCTGCACCTGGATCAGCATTGCGTCTCTCTTTTCGATCATTTGAGTTATCAAATCGTAAAATGGACAGCAGTATAGCAAACCTATTCTTACTCATAACAATTCGAAATATATCGCGACCTGATCCATCAGCAGCAAACAACACATTGATGTCTTCATGATTCGATTTTAAAATTGCTGTGAAAAACAGCAGACCTATAAATGCCTTCAACTCAACCATGCCTAAGCTTTTAAGCTCACTCCTACTAGAGTCCTTATATTTCAATTTGTCTTTTTCGATTCGTTGATTTGTCCATTGTACAATGTCTGCAAGCATTTCGTCGCTAAAGAGGTAATTCCATATGTCAAGCGGTGCTTTTGTGTTTTCTTGGCGCACTGGTTGTCGTAACCCTGGCAACTGCAAAATGATGTTATGTTGCTGTGTTATTGTTCTCATAACAAAAGCTTCAGATGACCATTTATACCTGTTAGATGAAATAATATTATCACTGAAACCCAAGCAATAGATGTACTCATTTTTACCTATTTTTTCCATAGTAACTTTTTTTAAAACGATCATCCTCATGTGACAAGTTATCTTCCATCAATTCATCATGCATTTCGTCATTCGTATCTGATCCGTTTCCATCGGCTTGCTCTGAAGCACTAGTGTGTTCGCTTTCAGTTTCATGATCTTCTGTGTCTATATCACTCTCACGCTCGTCATACCAAGCTAGCACTGTGTTTTCGAAATCAGGATCGCATGGCCGCACAGATTTTGAATTTCCAAGATTAGAACTCATTTTTGTGTATAAAAAAATACTGAATTTCATAGGTAGCATACAATCACACACACACCGTACGTCGGTCTAATAGACCGCTATCAAACTTTGTAGATTTATAACAACGTTACAACTAGTCGAATAAAACTGTACAATTGACAACAGACTTTACATGCGTTAATATAAAGGTACTAACGGTTACGGTTCCATCTATTAGAACATAAATAAACATTTAGAACTAGGAATCTGTAAGTACGTAGCGGTCTGGTAGACCAACGGTCGGTAGTTAAGGGTTAAACTAATAGCAGATAATTTATTATTTCTCTATTTTAGAATCTTATCAACCATGCTGTCGGAAAATAGCCTGCCAAAAATGTAAATTGAACTATTTTCAGGTAAAGGAAACGCAGTTGGAATTCTAACGATGTTATGTGCAGGAGTTCTTATATTTCTAGTGGGAGGAATGCTTGACCATTTGAATCTGTTTTTCCCATAATAACTCTGTTTTGTATTATCACTTTCGCTTTCCATTTCATAGACTTCCATTTCGTCGCTCTCTTCAGGTATAAACTCATTGCAGAGTTCATCATCGTTTACATTACGTTCTTGCTGTAATCTTGCTGTACTATCTGTTTCATGGTCACTAGGCTCAAAATTTTCGTAAAGATCGCTACTGTCAGAATTTTCATAGTCACTATTAGCGTCATTGAACCATTTGAGTAATATTTCGTCGTAATGTGGATAAGAGAATCGAACGAGTTTGCTAGAACTAGCCATGGTTTCAACGCACACTATTACTCTTGAAATAACGTAGCTGGTGATGTAGGGTCAATATGACGTATTGAAGAATTGGACACGTTGTAACTTGTAAATGTATCTGTTGAATCTGTTTTTCCCATAATAACTCTGTTTTGTATTATCACTTTCGCTTTCCATTTCATAGACCTCCATTTCGTCACTCTCTTCAGGTATAAACTCATTGCAGAGTTCATCATCGTTTACATTACGTTCTTGCTGTAATCTTGCTGTACTATCTGTTTCATGGTCACTAGGCTCAAAATTTTCGTAAAGATCGCTATTGTCAGAATTTTCATAGTCACTATTAGCGTCATTGAACCATTTGAGTAATATTTCGTCGTAATGTGGATAAGATAATCGAACGAGTTTGCTAGAACTAGCCATGGTTTCAACGCACACTATTACTCTTGAAATAACGTAGCTGGTGATGTAGGGTCAATATGACGTATTGAAGAATTGGACACGTTGTAACTTGTAAATGTCCGCTCTCAAAAACAATCGAACTGTTGCCAACCTATAGAATTTTATATCACCAGATTCTTGATTAAAAAATTACCAGAATTTAAATTTATAGTCAAATTAAAAGAAAAAAAATGAAACATTTTCCATATATTATAAATATATTTATTAAGTAAAAATATATATAAAATATATAGCAATAAAGTATATAAATAAGTATATTCTATCTAGGGATGAGCGAATATACTGATCACGGTGACTATTCACAGTGAATTCTTAGTCACCCTTTTCACCGTTTCGTTAATCGCGCGAATCACAGTGATTACAGTTTTAATAATAATGTTCTCTATCGTAAATGTGTCTACTATTAAATAGAGTTTAGTTAAATAGTTAGTTAAATAGAGAGAGAAAGATTAAAGAGAGTATCTATGACAACTCGAAAATCTTAAATTATCAATGCAATCATTTCTAATTTTAATAATAATAATTTTAAAAATCAATAAAAGTAGCATTTTATACACCTACGCTTTTCTATTTTTTATAAGATAGTTTAAATATATGAAAAATACGTAAATAATTATGTACGAATTAAATTTTTATGAAAACAATAAAAAGAATAGCTTTCACTTGATAAGTACTTGTTTCTCTATACGTATTTTGATTCGTTTGTGAAAAATGTTAAATCGAGATTCATAATATCCTCGCTCCGTCCCTGGTACTGACGTTATATACCCTTGACTGCCGATACCGAATTGTAATATATAAGTATGCCCATTTGGGAGCAAACACAGTGTCGCAATGGAAGGGTATTCGATTGCACGCGCATCTAATGTATCTACATGTGTCCGATAGCGCTGCTTACGGCCCATAACTATTAAGATTATTACTCTAATAATATACCGATGCGCACTGATACATATTAACCCTTAACTGGTGAGGTGCGGTCAATTTGACGTCAGGTATCTTCGGTTTTGGTCCGAATCCCCACTTACAGCAAACTTTTCACGACAAACTTTGATCTACTTTTAAGTTTAGTCAGTGTTGCCAATGCTGGTGATTTATCAGTTCTGGTTATTTTTCTTAAGTTTGAATTACCTGGTAATTATTTTTTAAATAATTGAAGAGCGGAAATGCAAAAGGGGTTAAGTGCCATTGTAATAAAAGAAATCTAATTAAAGAAAACCATTTAATTTTCAAAAAACTGCTTACAACTAACTTGTTTTTAAATCTAAGAATAAAAGACACTACGGCTGACATAATAATGGTATATAAACTAAATATTATTTCATTTTTGTATAAACAAATACATTTTTTATGCAAAAAATAAGAAAGGGCTAAGTGCCAACCTAAAGAAAACATTAAAAGTGGTTAAGTGAGATCAAGATCGCTCGTATCTGGCCACTTACACATTTCACTCAATGTTTAAAAGTTTTCTGTAAAACTCCTTATGTTCCTGCTGCCGAAGGTATGGTATCATGCTGGCTAAGGACTTTTTCTTATTGTCTGTAATATTGCTTTCCTGTGCTAACAACGTTAAGCTTCCTTTAAGATCTGCTGTTGTTTTACCTTTTTTCAGAACAAGAGCTTCTTTCCAGTCCTCTAAATTGTTGAAAGTTTCTTTGGTTAGTACTTTCCCAGGTTTTCTCGAATCTATTCTCATTTGAACAACTCTACTAATGTTAAGGGTTTTTGTATTAATAACTTCGTCGGCTGCATTGGAAATATTAAAAAATCCTAAGTTCTCCATATTCACGATGGCAAATGGTGGATTGTATGTTACAAACTGTTTGTAACGTACTGTTTAGAAGTAAACACCTGAGGAAGCCACTGTGCTGGCGAAACAATTGTCGTTTTACGAATAAAGAGTAAAAGTGAAGATTAAAACCGTAGTTTTATTTCTATTCTTAATTATGGATCTTCATCAAGTAAATGCCGAATCAATTCAATTCAAAACAATAAAACAAAATTAAAAAGTATGACTCGTATTACAAAATTATCTATTAAAGAATTCTTATCTTTACAATATCTTTTTATATATTTTCATATAAACAAGGTTAATTATTACGACGAACAGTTCTAAGAGCAAATAGCTTATGAATGAACTATTTATAATCAGCATCACCATTCCCCATTAATATAAAAACTGTTCTCTTTACCGTTCACTGTATAAAAATATACTATATTTTTACAAAGTGAACGATGAAACGCTCACTTATTGTTAACGGTAATTGTTAAGAATCACTGCTCTTTTGAAACCACCGTTTCTATTTTCACTGTGAATGTAAAATCGCCGTTAAAATCATCTCTAAATTGTCAGCACAAGAGAACACTGCATGTGCTCATACGCACGACGTAACGGTATCTAGTTATCTCCGACTTATGTTTTTAGGCGCTAAATGTTTTATATTCTTGGTAACCAAGGAAAAAATGAATAATATCAAAAAATACCAGATATAATTGAAGAGTGGAAATGCAAAAGGGGTTAAGTGCAATTTTTAGCCACATACGGATATTGCGTCCAAAAGACGTTATGTGCCAAGGCAAATGTAGGTTGAAGAGCGCTATGTACCAGTGACGTATTTAGAGGTTAGAACATTGTAACATAGGTGGCAGGAGGTGCAAATACAGGAGCAATTTCCGTTTGAAAGCGGTTATGTGCCATTGTCAATTCGGTAGTAATAAACGTCATGTCGTCCGTACATAATGTGCAAATTGATAACAGTAACACTAAAAAGCGCAGATCTAATGGAAGTGGGTGTTATCGTAGTTGTAATAAGAAGCTCAAGTGTCAGGGAAAGGTGTACACATCTTCCAATGGCAAGGAAATAGCTGCAAAGTCCGAACCACAAAGACAGGTAATTTTATCATAACCTAAAATATTATTTTAAGTAACACGTTCTAATATTACAGGTGGTGTGTAAATGTCAATATAGTTGCAAGAACATCACATATGAGAGAAAACTAGAATTATTTAAAAGTTACTACGAAACGGCTTTCTCAGGACAAGGCACGTATCTAATGGGTTTAATTAACCTGGCTCCAATACAACGAAGACGGCATGGCACATACGAGTCTCCAAAAAGCAGTCGCCGTCAGTGCAGCATCTATTACAATGTTCCCGATGGTAATGGACATTTAGTACATGTATGTAAACGTACATTTATGGAAATATTCGCCATCACTGCTAAAAGAATTGAGGTTCTTGTCAAAAAGAAAAAAAAGGGGAAAATGTTTGTTGATCGCAGGAAGGGCAATAAGACTTTAAAATTTACTGAAGATGATCGTCAACAAGTCAAAAATCACATCTTGCTATTACCTAGAGATGTTAGTCATTACTCGAGATTAAAATCAAAAAGAGAGTATTTAAGCCCGGATTTAAATCTGCATCGATTTCATAACGCTTTCTTAGTTAAGTATCCCGATTCTAGTGTTACATACAAATATTACAGACGCATATTTTTCCAAGATTTTCCGAACTTATCGTTTCATCGTCCCAGAGTTGACACATGCAGAACATGTGAGAAACTTAATTGCGAAATCCAAGCACAAATTTCAAGTAGTAAAAGTGCAAAAACTCAACTTGAACTGCATCATAGAAAAGTGCAAAACATCGCAACAACCTGGAAATACATGTTCTGTGATATCAATGGATTTACAACAGGTTATGTTTGTGCCTACCCTCACTCACTCCGATATGTTTTACCTTAGTCAACTTTCTTGTTACAATTTTGGGGTACACCTTAGCGACACAAACACCTCGTTCATGTGTATGTGGCACGAAGGTGTTAGAGGAAGGGGAGGAAATGAAATCGCCTCCTGCCTTTTACGAGTGCTAAATATGGATGTTACTCACAAGAGAAATCTCATAATCTGGAGTGATAACTGCGCCGGCCAGAATAAAAACAAGATGGTTGTGTATGTAATGTTATTCCTTGTTTCCACTGGTGTTTTTGACACAATACAATAAAACTTTTTAACCAGTGGTCATAGCTTTATGGCATGTGACAGAGATTTTGCCTTAATTGAAAAAAGAAAAAGAGTGATGAAGAGCTTTGTACCAAACGATTTACATGAAGTTGTAAAATCAGCAAAATACAATCCACCATTTGCCATCGTGAATATGGAGAACTTAGGATTTTTTAATATTTCCAATGCAGCCGACGAAGTTATTAATACAAAAACCCTTAACCTTAGTAGAGTTGTTCAAATAAGAATAGATTCGAGAAAACCTGGGAAAGTACTAACCAAAGAAACTTTCAACGATTTAGAGGACTGGAAAGAAACTCTTGTTCTGAAAAAAGGTAAAACAACAGCAGATCTTAAAGGAAGCTTAACTTTGTTAGCACAGGAAAGCAAAATTACAGACAATAAGAAAAAGTCCTTAGCCAGCATGATACCATACCTTCGGCAGCAGGAACATAAGGAGTTTTACAGAAAACTTTTAAACATTGAGTGAAATGTGTAAGTGGCCAGATACGAGCGATCTTGATCTCACTTAACCCCTTTTAATGTTTTCTTTAGGTTGGCACTTAGCCCTTTCTTATTTTTTGCATAAAAAATGTATTTGTTTATACAAAAATGAAATAATATTTAGTTTATATACCATTATTATGTCAGCCGTAGTGTATGTTATTCTTAGATTTAAAAACAAGTTTGTTGTAAGCAGTTTTTTGAAAATTAAATGGTTTTCTTTAATTAGATTTCTTTTATTACAATGGCACTTAACCCCTTTTGCATTTCCACTCTTCAATTATTTAAAAAATAATTACCAGGTAATTCAAACTTAAGAAAAATAACCAGAACTGATAAATCACCAACATTGGCAACACTGACTAAACTTAAAAGTAGATCAAAATTTGTCGTGAAAAGTTTGCTGTAAGTGGGGATTCGGACCAAAACCGAAGATACACGACGTCAAATTGACCGCACCTCCCCAGTTAAGGGTTAATATGTATCAGTGCGCATCGGTATATTATTAGAGTAATAATCTTAATAGTTATGGGCCGTAAGCAGCGCTATCGGACACATGTAGATACATTAGATGCGCGTGCAATCGAATACCCTTCCATTGCGACACTGTGTTTGCTCCCAAATGGGCATACTTATACCGTATGAACGCCCGGGAGTGATTGATCTACCACAATGTAGTAAGACGAAGACGAATAGCGAGTTTATGTGGTTAGGGTTGAGAGAGTATATTCAGTCTGTTCTACTGTCTAACTGTACGGGCGTTCCCTTTCTTTATCCAACACATTCTACATACGATCTAAGTACGAATCAAATAATCTCTCTCTAACACATTGAATATTCCTATCAGTCGCTCATGGTGTTCACGTAAGGCGAATATATTGAATCGGAAAACAAGCTTGCGACTGGCGATTCATTTGCAGTTGCTCCTTGTCATCCGTACGTAGAGTACGTATAGAAATGTTAACAAATGTCCGTCGTAATTTTTATAATCGATTGGGTTACTGCTCGGCTCAAGAGGGTGGTTTATTTGAGCATTTACTAAATAATTAGTTTTTCTTTTTAGAATGTTCTTTTATTTAATAATTAATATTTATTACCAATAAAGGTATTTTAGTTAAATTTAATATTTTATAGGTAGTTTATTTAAGGAAACCATTTATTTATACTGGTAAACACTTTATTTATATTCTTGCAAGGATCGTTATTGTTTTGAAATTTTATGCTATTACAGAATACTTTTTATTTTAATTTTTTTCAATAAGAGTTACGGTTTTGTTTCATAATTTTATATTATTTATGTGTTTTCATTTGAATAATAATTTTTTAAGTTCAAGCCACGAAGCTATGATGAAACTTATCATTGAATATTTAGCGATCAAAATATCTGATGCTTCGCCGGTAAGAATTATTATTATGCAGTAAACAAAAACTCTGCACTTTACGGCGGATTGTATTTTATGATACTTTCAACTATATTATATCATTTTATTTAAATTTAAATGTTAAATTTAAAGTATTATGGCCGAAGGGACATAAACAAAAGTATCCGTTATTGTAGGGACGTTGACAGCCGGCATATGACTAATAGTGCGAAAAGCAACGGTGTAGTCGGATAAAATATCCAAATTCGTACATTAACCATAAATAATATACTACAAATAATTTTGTAGTTTGTTAAACAATTAGTTATTAATTTGGAATATTTATTTTGATACATCATTTATTAATAAACAGCCATAACGCTTTCTTAGTTCACCACAATTAAATAGTTCGTGTAGGAGTTTAACGTATGTAGCCCCTCCCACTTGCAGTTGGCCAGTCATTACTTATATATCCATCGATCGCTCGACGTTGTGCACACGGTATATTACAATTCGGTATCGGCAGTCAAGGGTATATAACGTCAGTACCAGGGACGGAGCGAGGATATTATGAATCTCGATTTTACATTTTTCACAAACGAATCAAAATACGTATAGAGAAACAAGTACTTATCAAGTGAAAGCTCCATCTACTCCAGAACGAATATTGCAGCATTTATAAAACATATCACAACATCCCGACAGTTCAAAATTTATATCCAGAGTTCAAATGATAGTAATTCACCAATGCTCATGTGTTAATAATTGTCTGTCACAGAAATCTGTTTATACGTTTGAAACGACTGTTCAACATCTACATATGAAATAGGGGCATATTTAAAGTATAAAGTTTTTGAGTGACGGCACATTTATCCCCGATTCGGAAAAATCTACTTGTTTACCATCGAATAAGTCAACAATTCGGCGTACTGTATGATATCTTGGATTGTTATTTAGAACTGCTTCAAATTTTCTTATTACATTATCAGCAACAGTTCCATGTAATTGGAAAAAGAATCGACGAAAATCATATACAATATTCATGGCGTTAGTTATAGAATATTGCGGGTTGGTCGGTGTAACCTCTAGATAGCGGATAGTTACAGGTATTCTGTAATAATATTACCTGAATAGTTGGGTTCATAAATACTTGTTGAGAGTGTAAAATAGAAACAGCATCATTCGGATTCAATAGCTGTATTATAGTTTTAATGTCGTCAAAATGCATGTGATAATAGCATGCTGCTTCTATAGATGTGTCTCAGCGCATTATAATAGATTCTGGTGGTAGTGACACTTGTGTCAGTTTTGTCACGAATTAAATTATTGCGTGTAGGTGCCTTCCCAAAAACTTTCTTGACAGTAGACATCAATTTATCTACATTCGGATAGCATGTTCTGACTTCCTCTGATACACGATGAAGAGCATGTGCAAAACATGTAATATGCGTCATATTACTATGTTTGTTGTAAGATCCGATCAGCCGCCTTCACATATGCAGCTTCATCTGTTACAGATAATAACATTTTTTATTTATTTACGAGTATATCGTGATTCTCTTAGATGCAAGTAAATGTGTAGACATTGCCGTGTCGCTATCTACCACATATTTACGCAATAACACTCAGGTAACTAACAAAACTAAACAATAGGCCCGCTATAAATTCATTTAAATTCCCTCCTAGAAGAATGTACCCCTGACTGCGGATCTCTAATTATTATCGCTTTGAAATATTATAAAAAAGTATGGTATCGACTGTCAGCCTCTCTGAAATATATGTAAGTCTTTGAATTTTGTATCTACTAATTCACTATACTTAATCTGTGATCATTAGTAGTCTATAGTTCGAAAAATTAGTGGTAAACTGTTAAAGTTCATACTAAAATAAGAAACAACTGAGAATCGTACACGAGGCATATATCAAAAACATTTTTTAATGACAATATACCTTATCTTAATTATTTATTGTGTAGCTATCAGGATTATGAAATTGAAATTAAGTCTTCTATTTTAATTGAATTGATTCGGCTTTTACTTGATGAAGATCCATAATTTATAATAGAAATCAAACTAATAGTTAAAATCTTCACTTTATTAATATTAGTTCGTGAAACGACAGTTGTTTCGCCAGCGCAGCATCAGCTACTTACTAGAGTACCTTGAAAACTAAAATCGCTATATACAGGCTGATTCAAATTAAGTGCGCACCATTGCTATCTCTGTTATTATTGATTCTAGAAAGTAGGTTAAATTAGCAAAGTATTAGTGTTTTTAACATTGATTAGCATGCAGTTCATGAAAAAAAAATTGAATAACGCATTTTCGAGAAATTTTGAAATTTATAATTTTTTTAAATGGAACAGCCTGTATATTTTTTAAAATTCTGAATGCTAATGTTCTTTGTAATATAAAAGTTTCGATACACTATTGTCCTAAAACGAATAATAAAGTAGTTATAGCAGTTTCTATTTCCTTCTAAATGTTGTCATTGCTCCGCTAACTTTTGACAAAACAGATACATATTTTGTGTTTAATGTTTATTTTAACATATTACAGCTTACAAAATTAAATTAAAAAGAAAAGAAAGTACATGTATAATTTATAAATACTGCTCAAAGGTGCCACCTTCCTGCTCAATACATTTTCGTGCCCGCTTCAGTACACTCTGGGTGGCTCTTAAGATTGTCCTTCTATCTAATTGGCGAAAAGCTTCTCTGACCTTGTCTTGCAATTCGCGCACGTTGTCGTATCGCGTTTTGTACACCTCATTTTTTAAGTATCCCCAAGGAAAAAAGTCTAAAGGTGAGAGGTCAGGGGAGCGTACTGGCCATTGAATTGTACCATTTGTACCAATCCACTTTTCGGCAAAGATGGTGTCGAGGTAGGTTTGCACTAGATGATAGTTGTGTGCAGGAGCACCGTCCTGCTGAAAATATAAATTTTGGCGCATCAGGTAATTGGCGTTATCAAGGAAATCCTCTAGAACGTTACGAATAAATTCCAGATATCTGTTTCCTGTCAACGTACCATTGTAGAGCAGTGGACCAACGACTACCGAACCAATTAATCCGCACCAAACGTTAAAACTAAATCGAACTTGTGCAGCATGTGGGCGAACTATTAATAAATTTTCTTGAGACCAGTAGTGACAATTTTTCTTATTAAACATGCCTCTATTTGAAAAATTTGTTTCGTCACTCCATAAAATACACTGTGCTCCATTCAAATTTTCATCACAAAAACTAACAAACCAATGACAGAAAGCTAATCTCCTGGCGGAATCTCCTGGCTGTAATGTTTGAGAGATTCTGAACTTAAAGGGGATATACTTATGCTTTTTCAAAATTCTTTGAACTGATGAATAACTTAATGCCAATTCCTTAGTAGCATCCCTAATGGAAAATTCGCGATGGGCTTCAAAATATGCTAACACTGTAATTTCTACTTCTTCGTTGACGACGATATTTTTCTTTGTTCTTTTCTTTCTAAATAAGCAATCATGCAGTCTAAACTAATTGTAAAGTTTTCGAAAGTAACGTCGATCTGGCTGCTGTCGTAAAGGATAGTGTTCAGCATAATATTCGCTAGTCCTTATTGAATTTTTACAACATAAAATGTATGCTTCCAACATATCGCATTTCTCCAAATGAGGAAATACCATAGTGAAATATTGTCAAACACTAAGCAACGAATGTAAAACCAAAATGTTTAGAAAAATAAATAGAGAACTAATGAACACAACACAAAATAAAAAAAAATATATTTTTAATAACTAAACGTGCGAAAGATTTATATTCAGTACGTTATTGACATTTACAAAGGGCATAACTATTTGTTTTATTTAAAGTGAAAGAAGCCTACTATTAATTTTACAGAATGAAAGAGTATCTTTGACATCAACTAAATTCCACCGTAAATACTTTATTATTCGTTCTAGGACAATAGTGTATTGAAACTTTTATATTACAAAGAACATTATCATTCAGAATTCTAAAAAATATATACAGGCTGTTCCATTTAAAAAAATTATAAATTTCAAAATTTCTCGAAAATGCGTTATTCAATTTTTTTTTCATGGACTGCATGCTAATCAATGTTAAAAACACTAATACTTTGCTAATTTAACCTACTTTCTAGAATCAATAATAACAGAAATAGCAATAGTGCGCACTTAATTTGAATCAGCCTGTATATACTATATAAAATGAACAAGCTTAATATTAATAAACGTCATTAAAATCTGAAAATTTACACAAATATTGTACTGAAAATATGTTTCCCATCTGGTCAACCCTTATACTATATATTGAATTATTTTTAATAAGCTAAATGTGCATTTTTATTATTGTCTAAACGGTTACTTTAGATGAATAAATTTAACAAAGGTAAGTTATTTAAATTCAACTGATCATTAAGTAAAATTTGCGATTATTTTAATTTATTAATTTCTAAACTTCTTAGTAAATTTAATTTTCTAAATGTAAAATTTGAAAAATCCTTATTGAATATGTGGTTTTCTTCTAATAGATGATTGGCAAAAGTGGAGTCTGGTTTATTGTCTCTAAACGAATAGCAATGTTCAGCGATACTTTTTTCAAACGATCTTCCTGTTTGACCAACATATATCTTAACGCATTCACACGTTAACTTATAAACTCCAGATTTCTTATTTTTATCTGTTCTATCTTTATTGTTTTTAATGTGCTTGAATAAATTATTATTTGTTTCGAAAACCGTGTTTATATTAAGTTTTTTTAATTATATGGAAATATCTTCATTAGGTTTCCTAGTGTACGTTTGTAAACTAAATTTTGAATTTTGCTTATTCTTTATTACAGGATATACCATAGAGATATAGAGACTAAATTTAGTTCCTTTTCATAATTTTCTTTGGATATCAATTAATAATTTACGAACCTATGGAAATCTGCTAATTTGTGTTGTATAGAATGTGTTGATGAATTATGTATTGTTATGTCTGTATGGTATTCTTTATGGTAAATGTGAATATCTAATTTATTGTTGATTTTTATAATAGTTAGATCGAAATAATATTCAATATTTTTATGAATAGAATTGAATAGAATTTGAGTAGCAAGTTTAATTGTCTTTGCGTTGCGGTAAAACAAAGTACAATATCGTCTATATATGTATGCCAAAAGAAAATATGCTTTTTATGTGATTTTTAGAAATGATTCCGAGGGGCTCATAAAAATTTCTGATAGTAATGGACTTAGGACTAGGATTGGGTTACCCATTGTTAGTCCTTCACTACAAGTGTATATTCAGAACTTCAGCTTAAATTAACGGGTTAATGTTCTTAGCTATAAGTAAATTTTTAATTAAATTAACGATTTCGGCTGGAGGGGGGACAATCAGAAATACGTTTTTAACGTCAAATGATATCAGTTTTTCTTAAAATAATTAATAATGATATCAATAAGTATTTTAGATATTTTAACAAAAGGTGCCGTTCTATTTTCTATCTTCTATTTTAATTTGATTTTTTAATTGTGTATATATTTGGAGTAATCCTAAAGTTTGTTTGAATATCGAAATTTATTATTACTTCTTTTATAAAAAATATCTCTATAATAAAAAAACAAGAGATTTAATAACATGAAAAACATGAAATAATATCAAATAAAATAATAATTAAAATTAGATCTTGACGAATATTGTAGATTTTCTGGAACTACTTCCTCCTACGATCCTCATTGTATCGTTAAGTAGAATATCTACTAGCTTGGTACGAGAACTTCGATACCAAATATCAGCACAGTATACAGCAGGAGAGTAAGCCAGTGCAATAGCTGCCGTTCACAAAGTCTCCCTATTCACTCTCCATGAATTCCTGGTAAGTTTATGCAATAGACAAATAACTTCAAATTGATTCGAAAATTTCATGAAACTGGATCGGTAATGTACGCCAGATCTCGTAAGTGTCAACATGGGATATCGCCTTATAGAAATATTGCTATGGTTAGTAAAGGCGTTGCAATTCCAAGAATATCGACTTGGCATCGTGCGCAACTGTTGAACATTTCAATAATCTCTCTTCAGCTCTCACTAAAGACTTACATCTTCTTGTATACAAAATTCAATTTACGCAAGAGGTGAAATTTGCTGGCCATTCTGAAACTTTATCACTTTTGCTTTCGCGAGACTAGCAATACAGCTAAGATATGTTGATCTATTTATGGCCCTGAAATTGTAAAAAGTATTGCATGAACGGTAGAAAAAAAACCTGCATGGATTAATTCCATCAGTGTTCTTCTTCTGCAGGCGTAATCACTGATTGAATGTGTTTTTTGATAGCGATTCGCAAATAACTCAAAACCTGAGGTAGCTGCAGAAGGATCATTCTCTATTCCCATCATTCTTAAATCACAATCAAATGATACAAATTAAGAAACAATCGCCTAAATTTGTTCCAGATGAATACAGACATTTCATAGATCTACCCAGTTTATTGAGAAATTTCCAGATACGCCATTTATCTTTAGAATCTACGTAATGCATAGCCCATATAATATACGTACATACATACAAATTACATATCGCATCATGTCCCGGAGGCCCGGATTCTGCATCACAAGGTAAATAGCCTCCCTCTCCTTCACTCCCAATGCACAAATTGGCAATTTATTTCGTGTTACGTGTGTTTAGGAAACAGAAGCGGGAAACCAACATTAAAAAAATCAAGTGCATATGTGTGAGTATGACAGCACCAACACCACCAAAAGCACACGCATATTAAATATTGATAAGTCTAAATAGCCATTAAGGGAAAACAATAGGTGATTGTCATTTCGCGTGATTGGATAGTGGAATGAGAGTGCCAACTCGTACCCATTACTACTATATGCATACATATATAAGTTCACAAATTCGAATTTCGAGTGGGGATATTCACCCTTAAATAGGCGCTCTTCACCTGTGCTACACAACGGGAAAATAATCGTGCAACCAGAAACAATTTCCATATTGACACATGCATTTCGTATTTAAATCGTCGGCATTCATTTAATAATAACAATAATGATATTTCATTTCCTTATCTTTACATTTATTCGATTATACGGAAAATGATTCCAATGTAAACATAACGCACTTGTTTATCTTTTGCTCGTAAATGTGGAATATCACCAATGGGCATAACCAAATTATAAAACACTTAAGTAATGTATACATATTTGGTCATCAATTTATTAGTTAACTCCATGCGAAAAAACTACTCTATTACCCTTTATAACGTGATTATCAATAAATTATTAATAAAATTATGTCCGAATAGAATTGTACATATTGTTATTATTCGTTTTTTAATTGTGCTAGACAGTTTTTTTTTTCGAAAAATACTTCTTGCGGGCCATTTCCAATTTGATCTGATTTACTGAAATAGAAAATATACATTCCCTTTGTTGCATTTCAGTTATCGACTAACACCAATAGCTTCACCGAGAATAAGTTTAACTCGACAAAGTATAATTTAAAAAGCTTTGAATATGACACTACCCAATATTTATATTGATAGAACAACAAATTAAAAACAAGAAACAACTTTACCAAAAACTTCTTCAAAAGAACGACGACGTGACAAGAGAAGTATACAGAAGAGCAAACGGGGAGGTAAAAAGCAGTCATTAAGAAAGCGACAGCGATAAAACCAACAACCTACCATTGCAAAATTAAACAATAAATAACGTTGACAAAGCTAAATATTTGGGAATGATTTTCAATAACCAAGAAAACAGCAAAAACGAGATCTAGGAAAGAATTACAAAAAGTAAGAAAACTATTGTAGCAGAGACAACACATTTGACTTGGTTCGGACATACAAAAAGAATGAATGAGACGAGATGACCAAGGAAAGTATTAAAGTGGATACCTCCAGAAAAGCGAAGGATAAAGAGAAATTGGAGAGATGACGTTAGCGAAGCTATGGATGCAACAAATTTAGAGGAGAACATGTGTTATGACAGAAGGAAATGGAAACTGGGGACGGAGAGACGAGAGGATAAATATATACACATATATATATATATATATATATATATATATATAAGGTAAACTTAATAAGTCGGCGATTAAAGGTCTGGTTCATTACTTCAAAGTATATATATTTAAAACAACCCTACATGTATATACCTATATATATATACCTACCCTATATATATATATATATATATATATATATAATATTTTTATATTTTGTATTCCCTTGACAAAGGCATATTGCCGAAACATGTAGGGTTGTTTTAAATATATATACTTTGAAGTAATGAACCAGACCTTTAATCGCCGACTTATTAAGTTTACCTTATATATATATATATATATATGTGTATATACTTATCCTCTCGTCTCTCCGTCCCCAGTTTCCATTTCCTTCTGTCATAACACATGTTCTCCTCTAAATTTCTTGCATATATATATAGTAAACCTAATCAGTAGGCGATTAAAGGTCTGTATATTACTTCAAAATATATGTATTTAAAAAACTCTACATGTTTCGGCTGTATACGCGTTTATCAAGAGAATTCTCTTGATAAAGGCGTACACAGCCGAAACATGCTTCAAAGTATATATATTTAAAACAACCCTACATGTTTCGGCAATGATGCCTTTATCAAGGATATAAAATATAAATATAAATATAAATAGATTTATATTTTATATCCTTGATAAAGGCATCATTGCCGAAAGATGTAGGGTTGTTTTAGATATATATATATATATATACTTTGAAGTAAACCAGACCTTTAATCGCCAACTGATTGAATTTACTATATATATATATATATATATATATATATATATATATATATATATATATACAGGGTCCGGCAACGAAGCGGGGACGGAAGATTACAAGCGTATTTGAAAGTTAGTCAAATATTTAGTCATCGGATATTTTTCCGTACCATCAAGCGCACGTTTTAAAAATATTTTGTTTTATACAGGGTGTTCCAGATGGAAATGCCAAACTAAAGCTGCATTTTTTTAAATGGAACACCCTGTATATTAATAGATAAAATCATCCACGCTTGAAAGCTGGTTACATCGATATAATGTTGTATGGGTCTAAAGTTGATAGTTTCTGTGTAAATAATTATTTTACTTGATAAATTGATACATTTCAGTAGGCTAATCTGCATTAGGAAAATCAAAAGATCCAATAAAGATCCGAAACCAATAGAATAGAATATTTTCTACTAGTATGCACTTTCGTTGCTACGTGAAATAAATTCTGCAACTGCTCGCGTTAAACAGGCTGTTCACAATTTCGCAAAATTGAAGAAATCTCGTAATTTTTAAATGGAACACCCTGTATATTTTTAGCTCATTGAAAAGCCCTTTTACTACGCTTTCTATTGATACCTCATTTGATGCACCTAGGATGGATCATTTGATAATTATTTCTATTTAGAGTTGAATTAATGAAAAATGCTTGTATTTTTAGTAGCTAATTTGCGCTTTTAAGCCCCCTGTAAGATCGGATATTCAACAAATTATCCATAAATGGTCTATAACAAGAAGAAACCCCATTAAGTACGAGAAACAGTTGATTTTCACTCAGCGGTGAAAGCAAACATTAAATTAATATAAAGTAATATAGCATTTTCTATAGATTCACTGCTGATCAAGTTATCTGGTGTCAGGTTAATAAAAAAATTGCACTAATTAATTTGTATTTTAAAGAATTTTGTAAAACCAACTATTTTACGAATACCTAATATGAAACAATACATACCTAATTAGCTTAACATAAATCGAAATCATGTAGGAAAGAATCAAGTACGGGTAGTATTAAAAGTTTGCACTATTTTGAATAAATACTAATTATTAACCACAACATCAAATTTAATTAACAAAAGTAGTAGCACAGTAAATAAAAATAAAGTAAATATAAATAGTAAATGCAAATAAATCAAAGAAAACTTTCAAATGTCCTTCCATGTCTCTCAATACATAAATGAAGCCGCCTGGTGAAATTCTGTTGAACATGCTGTAATGTTTCATGGCGAACATTTATAAATGCCTCTTTTATGCGTTCCATCATATTGTCCCTTGTTGTAGGAACTTCCACATAAACTAGAGCCTTGACATATCCCCAAAAGTAGAAGTCCAAGACAGTAAGATCTGGACTTCGTGGAGGCCAAGCGATTGGACCACCTCGTCTTATCCATTTGTCTTCCTTCCATCGCCCTAGAAACTCCCTAACGTTAAGGCTGTAATGAGCAGGTGCACCATCGTGTTGCAACCAGAAAATTTGTCGGGTGTCAGCATCCACATGCTCAAGTAAATTAGGCAGTTCGTTCTGCAAAAATGCCATATACGTATCGCCTGTAGCGGTTCCATCGAAAAAGTACGGCCCAATGATATATGAACCAAGTATACCTCCCCAGACATTAAGAGACAATCTATTCTGATTGTCTACATGACGTATCCAATGCGGGTTTTCTGTTGCATAATAATGCATGTTATGTTTATTTACCGCCCCATTACTTTTGAAAGTAGCCTCATCGCTAAACAAAAATCTTTGTTAAAATATTTGGCATTTCTCGCATTTTATTTAACAACCAACACAAAAGTCTGTTCTTTTAATGAAATCATCACCATGCAATTCCTGATTTAATTACATATGGTACGGATGATATTTATGACTTCTTAAAATTCTTCGTACGCTCCTATCTTCAATAGCTGTTACTTTTGAAATACCGTCTATACTTATATGTGGATTTTCCTGTATTGTTAATAATACGGCCAATTCGCTTTTTTCATTGATTACCGGCTTATTTATTTCTCTCTTCTTGTAGGTTACACTACCAGTTTCTGTAAATCTCTCCAATAACCGTTCAAATGCTTCCGGTCTTGGCTTTCTTTCAAGGTTTGGAAATCTCTCTGCATATACTCTACTTACTAGGAGACAATTTCTTGTACACTCCCCAAGAATAAATATCATATTCACCATTTCTTGAATACAAAAATTTAGTCATTATAGCAATTTCTTTTAAAGATTGAACGAAATACTGTGTAAGATGGAACGAAATTTTTGACAACTTGGTTATTAAGTATATAAGCTTAAAACCAACCCAGATAACTTGATCAGCAGTGAATCTATTGAAAATGCTATATTACTTTATATTAATTTAATGTTTGCTTTCACCGCTAAGTGAAAATCAACTGTTTCTCGTACTTAATGGGGTTTAAAAAATGCAACTTTAGTTTGGCATTTCCATCTGGAACACCCTGTATAAAACAAAATATTTTTAAAACGTGTGCTTGATGGTATGGAAGGATATCCGATGACTAAATATTTGACTAACTTTCAAATACGCGTGTAATCTTCCGTCCCCGCTTCGTTGCCGGACCCTGTATATATATATATAGTAAAGACATCTGCTTTCAATAACTGACATTTGCTTTCACTAACTGACATCTGCTATCAAAACTGACATGAGCTTTCAAAAACTGACTTCTGCTTTCAACTTGACATCTACATTCAATAACTGACATCTGATTCATTAACACTGTTACTTTATAATGCATTTCTAAATAGCTTGAACCTGGGTCTATTGTGGCTTAGTGATAAAAGCGACAGCCCGGATAGCTGTAGACTTGGGTTCGAGTCCCAACGTAGACCATATTTTTCAATTAAAAATTTCGTATGATTTGCTTTGTAATTTGTAGACAGCAATGTTTACATCCCCACCTACTCTGCAATTACATACATTCCAATTTGATATTTGCAAATATTTCATATAAAAGCCGAAAATCTCCAATAATTTATCAAATGTTATATATATATATATATATATATATATATATATATATAAGGTAAACTTAATAAGCCGGCGATTAAAGGTCTGGTTTACTTCAAAGTATATATATTTAAAACAACCCTACATGTTTCGGCAGTACGCCTTTGTCAAGGGAATACAAAATATAAATTATATTTTTCGAATTTGGGAACCAATGTAGATAAGCTTTGCATCAGACAAACTGGGAAATTTACTACTAAGGTACTTAAAGCAGTTTCCATCCTTATTCAATGCTTTTACAAATTATTTCGTTATACCTACTTCTGTATGTAATGGGGACAAAACTATGTTATCTAGCTTCGCTAAACTTTTATCCACAACATAGCTCTGTTATCCCATTCACAAATGAAGCACGGCATTTTAGTGTACTTACTTGACCTAACAACATATATAACACTTTTAGGTTTTCACTTAGTTGCCATTCGTGATCTTGATATTTAATTTTCTCCAAAAGCAACTTCTGATCGTCATAAGTTTCTTTTAAGTGGACTGAATGAGCAACTGACACGGGTAAATACTTATCGCCATTATATAAGAGAACAGCTTTTAAACTAGTCTTAGACGAATCTAGAAACCGTCTCCATCCCCTAGGAATATTCAATGGAGCTATTAAAGTACATATTAAATCAGCAATATCATTGCAATATACCAGAGGACCTTCTTGTAAAAAATATTGCATACACTCACTTTCACGATTTCTGTACCAGGAAAATGATGTTCCTTGAGCAACTAAGTACTTCTCCAGAAGTCTAAATCCCAAAATTTCAGCAGCATACTTTGGAAAAGGCAAGTCTCTTGCTAAATCGTTCAGTCCGGGTTGAGTGAATTATCGCAGCATTCAAATATTTTCCGCTTCATAGTATTCTTGTTCACTAACCTCTGGAGTTTTTGCTTCACTGGCAGATATGGAGTCCAAAATTTCTGGTGGAGGTTTTACAGGCAGATCAAGTCCATGCGGAATCGGCCTTATGGCTGACGGTAGATCGGAATAATTAATGTCTTTCTTACTTTTTAAATTTTTTGAATCGTAACCTTTAACGTCACATACACAAAAGTATCATTGGACATGACTTATTGGTTCGCGCCACACCATAGCAATAGCAAATCTCAAGTTCACAATTTGTCTTTGACTACATTTTCTAAAATGTTCGACACATAAATGGCATACTTCATGTGGTGCCCATGATTTATTCTGATCAACTAGATATACCGATAGGTCCAACTCGCAACGGGCCATAGGGAACAATATACGTATGGAACATAATGCGATGTGGCAACGTGTGTACGATGCCTATATTGAGTGACTTTCTTAAAATTTAAATTTATTTTGCAGAATTATTGATTTTTTTACTTTTATCTTTTAGAAAACGTTATTGTTTTTTTATTACTTAAAATTACTTTATATGAAAAATAGTATACCATAAAAGTGTAAACAAAGACAGTATACATTGAAACGAATATTCATTCAATTGTATTGTCATGAAATTGAATTTGTCAATCGTTGTTAAATTTGTTAGAATGAATAGATATTTATATTTATCCGAAAATACTAATACTTAAAGCAAACAAATTCTATTTCTTCCTGCATATTGATTATGCAGCTGATGCTTTCGTAATATGCTCATATTTGTATTATTTCAACTTATACTTCGGTCGATACATATCGACTTCCTTCAAACCAGGAGGAAGCTACAGTTGAAATTAAACTATACTTCCTTTTTTTTATTACCTACGGATATTCACAATTCCAAAATATGTTACAATGTTGCTTATTTTAGATTGTAATTAGCTGAATGCTGTCGCAAAACTGATCTCTACATTTTTAAAAATGCCAGAATAGAATTAACCCCTGCCCTTATTATAATTTTACAAAGGAACAGACACGTACTTCAATTTCTACGAAAAACTAAGCCTACAGTTCATGTATAATACAGTGATAATGAAGACTGGAGCGTTTGTCGACCTACGAAGTTGTACTTTACTTGTTTATTGTTAATAAAAGGCTGATGGAAATATTACGTGAGATTTTGGTATCTGTATTATAATAACATCACGATAATAGTAGAAATACAAATATGAGCATATTACGAAAGCATCAGCTGCATAATCAATATGCAGGAAGAAATGGAATTTGTTTGCTTTAAGTATTAGTATTTTCCGATAAATATAAATATCTATTCATTCTAACAAATTTAACAACGATTGACAAATTCAATTTCATGATAATACAATTGAATGAATATTCGTTTCAATGTATACTGTCTTTGTTTACACTTTTATGGTACCTATACTATTTTTCATATAAAGTAATTTTAAGTAATAAAAAAACAATAACGTTTTCTAAAAGATAAAAGTAAAAAAATCAATAATTCTGCAAAATAAATTTAAATTTTAAGAAAGTCACTCCAATATAGGCATCGTACAGACGTTGCCACATCCCATTACGTTCCATACGTATATTGTTGCCTATGGCCCGTTGCGAGTTGGACCTATCGGTATATCGAAGTAAGAATAATAAGATTTTCTTACAAAATCGACAATATTTCTCCTGTGCTTAGCAGAAGGAAAACTACCACATACATAACAAAATAATGTGTGAGCCAGAAAAAGTTTTTCAGAGTATGCTATGAATAAAATCACGTGTGTCTTAATTTCATTCGAGTTAGAGCTACCTGTCACTTTGTTTAATTTAATGGTTGTTCCAAGTAAAAAATCTATTTTAAAAATATATGTTTCAGTTTAATTATAATATCAGCAGTTGCAATATTTCTCTTAACAAAATAAATTATAAACATTTTTAAAGCTAAACATGATTTATTATTATGTTGAACAAAAAAATATAGAATGGCAAAATAAAAGGAAAAATGAAATTAAATAGGATGTGCTATATGACTACCACCCACATCTCTGCAGAGAGTAGTTTTTTTTTAAACAAACTAAGAACGTTTTCAAGAATTCCTGGTGTATTATTGATTTCTTTAATCTTGTTATGTGTGATCTTTTGTTTGTTGTCAAGATCAAAAATTGAATTCTTTAAATGTAACCATAAAAAGAAATAACATGGTGTTAAATCACAAGATCGTGGTGGCCAGATATTATCTGTATTCAAGCTAATGATGTGATCTCCAAAAAATTCCTGCATGAAAGCAATGCTTGTATTGGTAGTATGTGCGCGAGCTCCATCTTGCTGTAGATAGCCTTCCTGTAGCTCATCATCGTGTAACATATTAACAGATGCGGCTAAAATTTCTAACTGGTACCGTTCAGCATTTATTGTTCCTAAAAAGTTAAAAAAATAACATTATTGTACCAATATAGTGTTTAAGAAATCTAATCAAATATTTTTAAAAACTAGTTTTAACATACCTTCAAAAAGTATAGGTTCAATAATCCTTCTCTGGCTAATAGCTGCCCAAACTGAAATTTTTTTTGCGAATGTAATTGAGTCTCTATTAAAAGAGTGTGGATTATATATACTGCAGATTCTTATGTTTTGAGGGTCGACGTACCCAGAGAGGTGGAACCGTGATTCGTCTCTAAACATAACTTTCGACAATGCTTCATCGCTGTTATTGAATTGTTCAAAAAATCGTTGTCAAAAGTTTTGTCTTTGTGGCCTATCAACAGAAAGTATCTCATGTTTTACTTCTATACGATAAGTATGTAATATGTAGATCGTTTTTAAGGATACGTCGACAGATACCGTAAGAAATATTTAATTCTTGCTGTAAATGTGGCGTTCTTCAACTACTTACCGCTTCAACAGTAATTTCATTTCTGGCCATTGGTCTACCACTTCCCATTTTACGATTCACACTTCCTGCTTCTCTGAATAAATTCACAAAACGACGGTTGGAAACACAGAAATAGTTATATGGCACAGCGTCATTTACAAATTCGTTTAAAAAATCTTGGTAGGCATCTCTCAGAAAATAAGTCCATTCACCATCGATTTTTCTGCCATTTCTTAAATAAATCTCAGCCATATATTTCCTTTGCTGTTCATTAAATACATAAGCCATTGTTTAATGATAAATTTGTAAGAATAATCGAATCAATTTAATCACTGAGTGTCAGATGACATTTCACAAACCGACATGACTGCTATAGTTAGTTTCTCGTTCATAGTCTACTTGAAAAACTTTTTTTTGACTCACATATTATGTCCGGACTGCTTATACACTCGCTGCTTACCATACTAAATGAAAAATAACACACAATAAGAGCTCACGACGATGTTTGCACGAGTACTGTGACTACATAAGAGATGTATCACTTATATACACTCTGTGGTTGAGTGGCCTCCACAAGCAAGTCAGCATACCCTCAGACAATTTTAAACATGCACAAGCTGCTGTACTTTGGATAAATATTTAATATGATTACGAATACTGGGTTATAAAGTTTGCAAACCGTGTCTGAAACTATAGTTATGTACAGATTTGCGCATATCTTGGTAATACTTTGTTACTAAATTGTGAAAAATCTTTACATGATAGACACAAACGGATTTCGGTTTAGTAATAACGAATATAATTCCAATATTTTTACCGCTCCACTGGCGTTCCCCAAGGCTCCAATTTGGACCCGCTATTTTTTAATGTATATATTAGCGATCTCTTGATGCTTCTAGATTATAAAGTTCTGTCGCATGCAGATAACTTAAAAATCTTTAATAACATCACTTCTCCACCAGATTGCTTACTTCTACAGAGAAATTTAATACTCATTCACGAATGGTGTACAAATAATCGAGTGTGCTTAAATGTTGACAAATGTGCTATTCTTTTCTTCTCTAGACGTTCGCGTATTATTTCCTTTAATTATACAGATTTCAATGATATTATTCATAGGGTCTCGCAATTTCGAGATCTTGACGTGCTCTTTGATTCTCATTTGTCTTTCAGTCAATATATTATTAACACTTGTTCATCCACATCTAAGTATCTAGATTTTCTCATTCGATCTTGTCGTACATTTGGCTATTTTTGCACATTGACCATTTTGTTCTACTCCATTGTTAGAGCTAAGCTAGAACGATTCTTAAAATATTTATAAATTGAATAACATATATCCATGTTGTGGCACTTACTACGAGACTTTATTAAATAGGCACAATTTCACTTCCCTAAGCCAAAGAAGAGGTGAAGCAAACAGCAAGTTTCTGTTTAAACTTATTAGCGGTGATGTTGATTCACCTTCTCTGTTTCGACAAATTAAATTTCTGGTGTCAAAGTATAGTATTAAGTCATCGAATACCTTATATGTACCTAAAGCGAGTACTGATGTCCTTTACAATTTTCTTACCCTATAATTGAATTACATTAATCTATTGGATGAAATAAATAAAGAAGTATATATGTATAAGGTTTTAGTTTGTAGCACCGTTAAAATTAATATTTTTTTGTTAAATTGTCTGTGGTTGACTTTTTTGCCTATATAAAAAAATATATTATTATTATTATTTTATTTAAAAATTGTAAAATAATATGAGAAAGTTTTACCTCAAAAATGTTTTTTATTATCTAACCAAAATTTAGTGTTTCTTAAAAATATTTAAATTCGTGAACTGAATTAAAAGAATAAATTCGAAATAGTCGAAGGACAAATACAAAATTTCCTCTACCACTTCCAATAGTTGTTGACGATTTTTTTAGATACTATCTCATCAAGCTGATCGCTAATCAATCTCAATTTGTACCATCGATAGCGGCAGACATTAAAACATCGGAGGGAAAATTAATTTGTGATTCCATTAACGCAGCGAAACATACTGTGGAACGGTGTCCTACGGTACCTGTTGAAATAATTGCAAACATTACTGTCGGATGCGTGTTATTAAATTTTCAACAGTCTAACGGTTTTAGTCGATTAAAATTGCTTGGGGGCGAGACCGAAATGTCCAAACATGTTAATTTTTGAAGGATTTTAAGTGAAAACCACTGTATAACCGCAATTTACATAATCGCGTTAAAGATTAACGAAGTGAATGTTTTTATCTAGTGCTTATTGCCACAATATAAATCCAAATGAGAAAAGCATATTTATTAATTCTTTAATTACAATTTTTTTAGATGTTAAATCTAAAATCTGTCCTATTCAGCATGGCTTCGTAATTGGACGGTCGACAATCACTAATCTGATATTTCTCAAGATACTTGTGGTACATTGAATGATTGGGGCCATATCATATTGTCTACATCTATATTCAATCATTCGATGTTTTGACTTACGGCATTAATTTTCATCCACATGAACCAAATCAACACTTCTGGCTCAAATTCTCTCAATTCTCAAATTCAATTATTTATAAAATATAATTGTATTTAAAAGTAAACTGCTTTAAGATTATGTATATGTCCTAAATTTTATAATATTTTTTATTCATTAGCTAAAATTAGCTATATTTATTAAAATGAATTTTAATAAAACATCCCGAACAGCATGGTTATGTATGAATGAAATTTTCCGTGATGTCAATTATTCATCTCAGAACATATAGGTTATGTATTTATTGAAACCTAAATATTTAACAACAAATCGTGCCAGTCTGAATATAAATAAAATGTATTTATTTACTATAAAAGCTTATTTAATATAGAAGAACCATGGCAAATTTAAAATGATCAAATCCTTTAAATAATACTTTAAAATGCACTAATAGAAGACCGGAATAAAATTCAGCCTGCATATTGTAAAAATTAGCGCAATCTATGATTTTCATTCGTTAAGAAAAAGAACTGAGAAATCTTACTCATCTTTAATGACAATGTTTCAACATTATTTTATTTAGGCTTATATTTAGATGCTATGTAAATAAAAGAAATTTCATCTGCTTTTATTTACTTCCATACATGCTTTTTTTCTGTCTGAGCTTGATTTTGAGCAACTATATCTGATACAAAACTTTTTGTAAGTAAGCAATACTAAAATTTTTCTAGTGTATTTTAATAAAAAAAATAACTTTAAATTTTTAATTAATTATTATTATTTCAAAACAATAACAAACAATTCAATATATAACTTTCGAGAAGAGGAAATACAAAAACTGAATTATATGTAGAATTTTATAAAGCAATAATTATGAATTTTATGATTTTATGATGATTTAAGAGTTACAGAAAGAAATAACACTAAAATAATCGTTTTAACATGACAAAAACTTTCAGATTCAGATTATAAATCTGAATTTGAACTAGATGTTTCATTAGGATTTATAATAATTGGCTGAATATCCACGTCTGTCAAGTGTCTCTCTCGGTTATACCATTTACTAATCAAATTATTTGTAGGTCGAATACAATTTTCCCAGGTATTTGCAGTGCAATGCTCTAATGCTTCGTTCCACATGTTCAATACTTTGTCATCTCCAGAGCCATCCCTACCACTGTTTTTATCATAATAGCCCTTTGTTGCAGCCCAAATTAGTTCAATAGCATTAAAGTCACAGTGGTATGGAGGTAATCTTAATACTTCATGTCCATTATCTTTTAAACTTTCATCAATTAAATACCGTTTCTCAGGCTTGTTTCTCCTAACTAAATCCAACAATTCATATTTTGTCAATTCACTTGAGAAACTTATATTATTGCTGGAGAACCAGTCTATTATTTCCTGTTTTCTCTATGCAGTATTAGGAATTTTGTCTTATACTACACTATGATATGGTGCATTGTCCATTATTACAAGCGAATTGTTTGGTAAATGCGGCATAAATTGTGTTCTAATCCATTCCTCAAATTTGTGAGTGTTCATTTCAGCACGACAGTCCTTTGCCTTGGTTTTCGATGCAAAAACTTGTACTTTCAATCAAACCTGATTCACCTTCAGCATGTAAAATAATAAATCTTTTACCGTCATAAACTTCTGGTTTTCGAACAGTTTCGTAGATGCATCTTGCCAAGATTTTCCCCTATTACCTTTTGAATATATCCATATTTCATCTAGGAAATCACTCACTGGTTTTGGAGAATTTTACTTTAAATTATCCATTTACTTTGTGAATGAATTAATCTCTCGGTGCTGGTGCTATATATGCCCTTTTCTTGAGCTTCTTCCCCACTTTATCTTATTTATTTCTGTTTTATCTAATTTACATAGTTATTTAATATTTTCATCCTTGTGTATTCTTATGCATCGTGGGTAGTTTTGAAATTTCCATCTCTAGGCATTGTCTCTTTGTTTATATTTTTTCTCTTTTTGCTGTAATTTTGATATTTGTAAAATTTAATAGTGGAAAAGTGAGCTTTTGTTTGTCTCGCCTTCCAAAAACAGCGCTCCATTCGTGTTCAATCTTGTTGGCATTTTTTTTCAAATCCAAGTTGCTTAGAAACTTAGAAACTCTTCTCGTAGTATTTTCTTTCCTTCTTCCTTTGCTTGTTTATATGGTATCGTCCTGTCCTTTGTTTTCATTCGAACGCCTGACATATATCCATATTGTCTCATTTAGCATGAATTATGTCACACTATGTATAAGGAATGTTGATGTACAAACTAACGTCTGTCAAGTAGGCCACCCGACCGCAGAAACAACAAACACAAGCGATTTATTATCGACAATAGTTTACTTTATACAAACACTTTAAAATCATAGTAGTTGTACTCACATGCTGAAATGAATAAGATCATTGAAAATTATAATTATTGTACCAAATAATAAAATTGTTATAATTTTAAATAAATAAAATTTTTAAAAAAAAGTTTCTTCGATTATTCAAGAACAAATTTCATGCGTCTCTGATATGTTTTCGTTGTTTGTTTATATTGTAACATTACAGCATTAATTACTTTTATTTATATTTAATGCTGTTTGTTTTATTAACTTACTTACATTCTAAATATTTAATAATCTAATTCACTCAAAATTTATTGATATAGCTTTCTTTGTTTACATATAAATGCTTTTAAATATTTATCTAAAATTTTAATACTACATTAATATATGATATACGAGGTGCATTTAAAATGCACAACCTCGGTTGATTTTTGTTTGATTTGTTTTTGCTTATCCAGTTATGTTTAATTAATTTCTACGTTCTTAATTCTATTTTTAATTTTCACCAAAAGTTTATTTCACAGCAATATATTTAGCAACTGAAAAGCTTCTTTCAAGATCCACAGACATAATTGGTGCATTTTAAAACTTTGCGATACATTCTAAACTAAAATTGAAGTCGAAATCATTTACTGTCTCACCTTTAAAAATTTTGTTCAATTTTAAATACCCCCGTTTTTGTTTATTACTTTTTTTTAATTTTTCGTATATAGAATTACCTATTGTACCATTAACCTTCTTACATAGCATCTCAAATTCCTCTACTATTTCGATTGATTCTGAGAGCGACATCCCTTGCGTTTCTAGTTTATGAATGGAACTTGAAACAAAGCTATAATTTGACTTAATAAACAAATGGTTTTGTGGCAATTCTGTTGATGTTATTGTCTTTTTACAATTTTCTATGGAAATGCAGTAATCAGTGATTTCAAGAATTACATTTTTATTCCTTCAAAATTATCGGCGTAAAAAAATGAGCTTGTAACTATGTACCCCATCTCGTAATAATTGGTTCAGGAGGCAACTGAACACCAGGAAGTTGCTATAAAATTGAATTCGGAAGGGTGCTTTTAAAAATACTTGTTTGACATTGCTAATTAAATCATTAACCAACGGGAATTTATTCCTAATGTCTTCGGCTACACGATTGAACACAAACAAGTGGTATGAATAATGTTACTATAAATTTTTTTTATTATTTTGCCCGGCTTTTATCATGTATGATGTAGCGTTGGACAAATAAGTAAAACTTTTTCACAAGGTGCACTTTCAGGAAAATAAAAGTTTGATAAACATTCTTGAACGAATTGGGCAATGGTCACATTATTTGATCTTTGAAGTTGTTGACAAAAAATAAAAAAAAAATTAAATATGATTGGCCTAAAATATTTTCATGAAGAATTCCTATTAACAAATGGGCAATATAACGGCCACAGTTATAAGTACTTTCATCTACAATTAAATAAATAAAATTATTCCCTACCAATTGTTGAATTTCGGACAATGTTTGCTGGCAACAAGACGTGATAAATTTTTTTCGTAAGGTACTTTCGTCGGGGTAGTCCCATAACGACCGTCTTATTACCGACCGCAACAAAATTTTACCTGTTTCGGTGCCATAACTGACCGCGATCATTTTATTTTGTGAAACGAACCCAATCTATTTAGGTAATAGTCTCATTACTGACCGTAAGATGAATTGACCCATGATATACTCGCTATAGAATCGCTTTCAAGAGCAAAAATCGTTTTTTGCAGATGGCACTTTTAAAAGTTGCAATAAACTGTTTCACCAGTTATATTCAGTGCATGTAGACTTGGGTAGTACAGACCGAGAAACCAGAGTTAGGCCAGCGTTATATGTATTACTCCCTAATCGAAAGAAATCCACATATACGAAACTGTTTTCCCTCATTAATGAAAATATTCCCGGTTTTTATCCGAAAATCTTTAAAATGGATTTTGAAATTGCTACAATATCAGCTTACAGAGAATGTTTTCCGAATTCGAAGCTAAACGGTTGCAATTTCCACTTTAATCAGTGTTTATGGAGAAAGGTTCAGGAGCTTGGACTAGTGAAACAATACAAAGAAGATTTAGAAGTGCGAACTCATATTAAATTAACAGCTAGCTGGGCTCATCTACCACCTACTTTGACTGACGAAGGCTGGCTGCATGTTATGGAAAACTCTCCTAACAATGAACAGATAGACAGTTACAACGATTACTTTGTAACGCAATGGTTAGAAAACGAGACAATTCAAGACATGTGAATATGCTACAATCAACGACACCGAACTACGAATGTATGTCAGTCATGGAACAGCCGCCTTAATAGAAATATTGGAAAATCCCATCCGAATATTATAGAGCTAATCAAAACTATAAAAAATGATGCTACTCATTATGATATTTTACAACAAAGAATCGAACATAATTTATGTTCTAAACATGGAAAGTATATTTTATTAGACCGAAGAATCGAAGAGACTATGAAGCAGTTAGAGCAGACAAACAGAATTGATATTGCGCTACGACAGATAGTACATATAATTCCATTATAAGGCAAACTTAAGATTAGATTGTAAATATTCTGTACATATCATTTTTGAATGACGAATGGCTTATGCTGAATACTGTAAATACTTTATAAAAATTATGTACTACAGACGAATGCAAAATGCAGAATTTTTAACCACGCCGAAATTTGTTACAAATTCTGCCAGTCCTAAGCCTGGATAAAGTGGGAAGGAATTTTCTTATTTTTACAATTTAACATTGAATTTCGTACTAAAAGCTTGCCTCACCTCTATAATTAAACCCTTATTAATATTGACGGTCAGTAATGTAACTATTTAATCTTCCGCAACCCCTATACAAATTTGACCAAATTACCGCGGTCAGTAACGACACTCGGATACTCGACGGTCAGTAATGCGACGGGCAGTGATGGCCCTAACGTCCTTTCGTCAGGTATATTAAGTTTGCAATATTTTTGTAGAAACGATTTCAAGTTAACAATATTTAATTTTACTAATGGGACGTTAGACGAAATTAATGCTTTACATAGATCCGTATTAAATTCCTCTTGCTCTGATTTTCGTGAATTTAATAATACACATTGACGTATAAATTGTTGCCAACACCCGGATCGCCCTAGTTTTTCACATTTTCCAATATGTGAAGGAGTTTTAGCGTGCTGATCAATCAGGTATTTTCCCTCAGAAGACACCTACAATAACAATTGCCGTTTAATATCAAAAGTTAAAGAACTAAGAAAATTATGAAACTTTTTGTAAAACTGGTTGTTAGATTTACTTACCACTTTGCTGCAGGCTCGACAAAATATTTAGTTGCCATCCTTTACCAATTCAGGATATGGTTGAATCCATGTACTCATTGTATGTATGCACAACATTTAAGAACGTAACACGATTAGATGTTGATCTGCTCAAAGCTACTCGGTGAATGAGAATACTTTATTTTTATTTCTTTTTTTTGGAAACTAGTAAATAATAAAAGTTTTAAAACGTATTTACGGATTCCTTTTGCACATGGAATTCTTAGAAAATACCATTAATGAAATGGATGTAAAAGATTTATTGTTCTGGGAATTGTCGGCTGTCGAATTGCATTAGTAATTACTAGGAATTTTTAGTGGATAGAAATGAAAAAGCTTAAATATGCAAAATATGCAACTTTTGTAAAAATATGCATAGAAATGCCTAAATCTGCAATATATGCAATCACTAAATAATGCTAATTAATTCTGATCAATGTAACACGTCTAAATATGGGCTATACTTAAAGATATGCAAAAAATAAAATATATGCACTTTGCATATAATCCGGTCTCTACTCATTTGAACTCTGGATATAAACAGTGAACCGTCAGAATGTGGGATATGTTTTATAAACTCTGTAATAATCCTTCTAGAGAAGATGTATTTACTCTTACTTCGAAAGTACTTGTTTCTCTGTACGTATTTTGATTCGAGTGTGAAAAATGTTAAATCTAGCACTGATGTCATGTACCCCTGACTTCCGATCCCTAATTATTACATCAAATTAAAATCCATTATCCAAATTTTATATCTCAAATCGAAAAAAATTTGCTTTAATATCAATTTCTACTTGTACTTTTATAAAAGGTTTTTTTCGAAATTAAACTTCCTATTCTTCCAAAAATTTATTTAACTAAAATAACAGATTAAAAATTAAATTTGACTAATTAGCTTCTTATTTGTGTTTCTTTCAAGATTTACGTCAGTTTAGTCACAAAAAAATAAGTTAATTAAGAATTATTATAGTCGATTACATCTCCAATCCGTATAATAAAACTAATATTCTTTTTCGCCATCATTATTATACTTAATTTAACGTGAAACATACACGTGTAATAAATTACATTAGACCGATGGGACCTCTTGTAATTTAATTGAACGGTCCCTAATGACATTTTTCGTTTATTTGGTATCCGTTTCGTGGAGCAAACGTAACTCAATCTTGACCGATATCAGATTACCGGAATTCGCAATATGTCCAGAGAACGCGCTGTTTCACTTCAGAACCGACCTCAGTCCTCGTATGTATGTATATATATATATCCTTGCAATTCCAGAACTCTGCACGCATGTTTGTGTAACAATACTTCGAAAGAGTACCGAAAGAGAGAGACAGAGAGAATTTGATCGGGATCTTGCTGTCACGTGCCATGAACGTGGTAATGCGATCCCATTGTAAATATTAGACCTATATTAGAACGCGGGCGACTAGATCTAGTTCCACACTTCGTTTACTCACGTATTGTTTTCCTCGGATTTTTCGTTCGTCATTATTTAACAGTGTTTTCTTTGTTTGCAATGCACTTTGCAACGAGAAAAATAATCCATTTTTCTGTTCTCCAAATGGGAAAAAATTCAGCGACGCTCATATAACAATTGGTTCGTTGTATACTGAAAGCTTATTGTGAATGGAAGCGGTTTTAATAAATTATCATTATTAAAGTAAAAAGTGTTAATAACACGTAGAGCCCGGCGAACAACGCAATATTGGTCTCTAATTCAAAACCCATCAATAGGAAGCGTTGTCGTTAATCATACGATTAATCTAGTACGATTTCTTCGAAGCTAAGCCATTGTACCCCTTACTGAAGATAGCGGACGAACGATTTGGTAGGTCCGATATAGGCAGAAGAAAAACTACTAAGCAGCGTCCTCATTTACAAGGTGTCACGTATCGTTATGTTCAAATTTTAGGAGTGTAAAGTAGACTTCATTTCGAGTCACAAAAACGCAAAACCTGTATATCCATTTTTATTTGTTTCAAAGTTACAGATCCATGAATGTGATTGCCAGATCATGAAAAAAAATGTAATCCTAAAGTCAATACAAACTGATTTTATTTAAAAAAAAGTTATACGATTCAATACCAGGCCTGTGTCCAATACGTCGCATAATAAAATGTTATCCTAAAATAAATAAACACGTGTCGTAGTGCATACAGTAATTTCTTGGAGATCTACAAAAAAGAGTACTGGAAATTGATTTATGATAAAGAAGGTTCTTACTTATTTCGCAAGTGCTGAAGCATGAATATCATACAATAAACAAATGTTCAGATGACTGTTAACGTTGCATTTTTTAATAAAATTACATTATGTTTCAGTTCATACAACAGCTTATTAGTGAGTGGACACGTTTTATTTATTCAAAATGCCTTACCGATTTTCTTCTCAAGAGTATGCGGACATGCATTTTATGTATAGCTACTGTAACGGCAGTGCACGTCAAGCAGTTATTGGAGTTAAAGGAGTAAATTTGCCAGCAGACTTAGAGGAAGAAGCACTAGCTATTGTTACAAGGGATCCAACTCTCAGTGTACGTCGAATCGCTAGACAACTAGGAGTGCCACGAACGACAGTTTGGCGAATTTTAGAACGTGAGAGCTTATATCCATATCACTATCGCAGGGGACACGGTTTGCGCAGACCACTATGCTCGTCTAGTTTATTCTAGCTGGATATTAAGACAGTTACGGCTTCATTTTAATTTCTGCCGAACAGTCCTCTGGACAGATGAATCTACGTTCACGAGAAGTGGTGTTAAAAATCTGAGAAACTTGCACAGTTGGTCATTAGAAAATCCCAAAGCTGTACGCCCATCTAAATTTCACCATGAATTTTCTATTAACGTTTGGGGGGCCCTAATCGATGACTTGTTGATTGGTCCTATCGCTCTTCCTGGGAGGTTAAATGCGGACAATTACCTTCAATTTCTTATTGACGAACTGCCAGGTCTTTTAGAGGATGCCCCACTGAATGTTCGACGAGACATATGGTTTCACATGGATGGGGCACCACCACACTTCGGAATTGCTGTCCGAAATTGGGTTAACGTCAATTAAATAAGATGGATTGATCGAGGTGGGCCTGTTGCATGGCTACCCAGATCACCCGATCTTAATCCCCTTGACATTTATTTATGGGGGTACATGAAAAATTTAGTCAACGCGCAAGTTTCGAACAAAAGAGAAGAGTTGTTGGATCGTATTCACCTGGCTGCCGAGGAAATCCGACAAAACAAGTATGAAATTCGGATAAGTACTCTTCTGTTGGCTTACGGGCACAAGCCTGCATTCAACAAGGACGTGGACATTTCGAAAATATTATTAATTGAACTTTTTTAAATAAAATCAGTCTTTATTGACTTTAGGATTACATTTTTTTTCATGATCTGACAATCACATTCATAGATCTGTAACTTTGAAACAAATAAAAATGGATATACAAGTTTTGCGTTTTTGTTTCTTGAAATGAAGTCGACTTTACACTCCTAAAATTGGAACATAACGATACGGGACACCTTGTATAATAATAAAGGTAAGATACATTACACCTGGTAAAAACGTTTGTAAATTTATCCCTGCGTGAAGCATATAAGCTACAGCATCAGTTACTAATAGCAGAGCTTTCTTTCTTGTCCGGAATTATGGAATCTAGATTGCTTTTCACAAATTCCGTGATAGATTGAAAATTTATGGTAGACGAAATTTTACTAACAACTAAATGAGATTTTAGAGGTTTAGTTGATTCTAGCGTACCTATAATAACATTGCTCATTGAAGGTCTCACTGAATCTGTAGTTTCATCCACTGACACAAAGATATTTTTGGCTTCTATGTCTTTTTTTATTTACTGTATCTGTATCAGATAGGCGGAATCTAGTTTTCTAAATTTCAAGTCTGGATGATTGAGATGTTTGAATGGAATATTTGAGGATAAAAACGCTTTATACAGTTCCTCACAAAAATTATTACTTCCATGGACCATTCAAAACCTGCGTAAAAAGGATAGGTAAAGGAACGGATGATAAGTGTGTGTACTGTGGGGAAATAGACACACTGGAACACACGATCTTCCAGTGTAACCGGTGGAAAGAAACAAGGGAAGAGACTAAGCTAACATTACAAACTAAGACCGAAATAACATCGAAAAACCTAATCAACACAATGTTAGAATCCGCTGAAAACTGGGGTGCGTTGCACAAGATGATAAGGCAAATAATGATGAGTGAAGAGGAAAACGAGAGATGTAACAAGACATGAAAATGAGGCTAGGATGAAGAAAGTACGAGCGATTACTCGATGCATTCATGACGAAGGTACCTGACAGGTGGTACCGTGAATGCATCAGGAGATATAGCAAGGTGGTTTTAGTGGGTAGAACAGTTACTGCACGGGCCGACTGTGAGTCCAACACTATCGCGAGAAGCGGTGTCCATAAAGGATTTCCACCTATCAAAAAAAAAATTATAATAATAATAATAATAATAATAATAATAATAATAATAATAATAATTTACGCCTTAGAATCCTCAAACAACTTGATGCCAATTACAAGCTATATTGGCACGTCATAAGTCCGCGCCCGTAGAGTGACTTAAGATGTTTAGCTATCGGCATTTACCTTAAATGAGAAGGAAAATCACAAAAACTTACTCGAACAGTCCAGCCCCAGATCCGATCCCGAGACTCCCGGCATAAAAAGCTACTAGGCTATCAGCCAGTATAAATAAGATTCAAAACAAGTTAAAGTCATTATCATGTGAAATTATTATTTTCTTAATACAGTAAACATTATTATTCCTAACTTTCAATAGATACAGCTCTCGAGTTTATCATACAACTGCGGGCGTACCTCGACGATCGAATCTTATACTTTTCTCGTAGTCTTTAGCGATCGACTGCACAAACTTCAATCCAAAAGTTTTTTGTTCTGTCCAAAGATTGCAATAAACTTGAGATTAAAATTGGCAAAATTAAATTATAATGCAATGAAAATAATCTTATGACAAAGTGTAGAGCGATTTCATACAACAATCAAATTAATATTTTGAATCGAAGTAGCCTTTACTTTATGGAAATTCATAATTGATGAAAGAAAAATGGAAAACAATATCACTTAAATTTCCACTATATTGGTAAAATACCATAACAATTGTTTCGACACACAGTGTCTTCCTCAGATGGAGTTGCATTACAAACTATACCTGAAGAGTGTTAACAAACTTAAACGAATACTATAATTAAGAAATACTTAGAAGGATAGTTGAATAATGTGCACTTTATGTTCAAAATGCAAACCTTATTACACAAAGGGACAAAATTTAGCGAGTTCAAAGATAAAAGCGTGAAAAGCAGAAGAAAATAAAGATTCAGATATGAAATAGGCTCAATAAACGATAATTGCCGAATTCCGTTTGGTTATTAAGTTAACACCCTTTAGGTTTAGTGATTAATACAACTCCATCTGACACTGTACGTCGAAACAATTGTTATGGTATTTTACCCATAAAGTGTAAATGTAAGTCATATTGTTTTTCCATTTTAATTTCATCAATAAATTAATAATTAAATGCCTTGCATTTTTATCAAAGATTTAAGAATACACTTTGATAGCAAGTTCACCTTCGTCGAGTATATTAATCAAGTCACCGTTTCGGCTTTGTGAATGTTGGGTTTTATTATTCACAATGTTCGATTAATCACCAATATATCTACTCTCAAAACTATCTATTCTTCTTACGTACTTCTTAAGATCGTTAAGATTATAGAAGTCTATATCGGGGTATTTAATCAGCTATTCGAATTTATTCTATTTGTAAATATTTACTGACTATACTGCATATGTTGAGTATTATTGATCGCTGCATTAATTCGTGCTCCTTGGATGATAATTCTAATGATTTGAGAACTTTATAGAACTGATGGAGTGTAATTTCGTAACTAATGTAAGGTGTATTATATATACGTTTTTCTACTTCTAGATACGCTGAAGTTCCATATTCAGTGGCGTGTATTTTTCAATTTTGTTTGAGTGTTTGCTGTTAATGTTATTGTCTGTATGTATATGTATTGTGATATCCCAAGAGAGTTCGTATCCTTGAGTTTCAAGAATTGTTGTAGGTATATTTATAGTAGGGTGTAGATGTATTATTATTATTATTATTACTGTATAATTTTTTTCTTGACCCTCCGCTCACTGGGCGTAACTTTCGTATAAGCTTTATTTATTTTAAATGATAGTATAAAAATGCACTGATTTTAAGTTTCAAATACTTTAATCTAACTTTCCACTACAATATCGTTTCGTCACACTGTGACTTCATCAGGTGGATGAATACATAGTGAATTTACAAATGTACAAGGTATATATACACAGCCTGGTAATTATAAATTTAATGAAAGTAGGGGGGAATTACAAATTTCTGTTTGGTCGTTTAATACTAACCCTAATTTCTTATATCTAGAAATTTCTAATGATTCTAGCAAATCTAGTTTTTTACTTTTATCTTGAATATGCAGAACTTTGAAGTTAGTATTAAAGTTGTGGTTATTCTCTATACAATGATTAGCAAAAGTTGAATCTGATTTATTATTTCTATAACTATTTTGATGTTCGGATATCCTTTGAGTGAATTTTCGTCCTGTTTGACCAATATATGACATATTACACTCACAAGTTAACTTATAGACGCCTGAACCAAGTTTTTTATCCGTTTTGTCCTTATTGTTTTTTAAAAAACTTCCAACTGTATTATTGGTTTTGTACGCTACGATAATCGTGTAGCGAATATCGTAGCTTCTAAAATTTATCAATAATGGATTATTTAAGAGGTATAATAATGTTTTTTGGCCTCAAGATAACCTTCATCTTACTGTGGAAAAGTGAAATCAACATGTATTTTCTGTAAACGTGTGGTGTGGAATTTTTGGAATGAAAATATTGGGACCATATTTTTATGAGACCAATTTCAATAGAGAACGCTATTTACGTTTTCTGCGTAACGAGCTGGAAGATATGCTATATGAATTACCATTAAATTTAATTCATAATCTCAGATACTTTCAACATGATGCACTCGCTCATAATTTTCGAAACGTTTCTTTCAGAGTATCTTTCAGAACGTTTTTTTAACTGTATTGGTAACGCTGGTACCGTCCTTTGGCCGGCAAGATCACCAGATTTTACGCCACTAGATTTTTTATGGGGTGCCGGAAAAAATAAAGTCTATGAAAACAAACTCAACAACGTTGAAGAATTAGACTCTGCGAAAGGTTCATTCCGATATGGTGAGAAGACATGAAATGTGCATCCTGAATAATGGTGGTCATTTTGAGCATTTGATGAAATAACATTATTCACTGTCTGCTCATTTGTTTGTTTACTTCCTTTACAAAACATTTACTTAAATTTTGGATTCGTTACTATCGGCATTAATTTAGTTTTTTCTCTTTTATTTTTGCTGCATTAAAGTAGTTTTTAAAAAGCCCACTTGGCTGTTATTTCTTCAATTAATAATAGTATTTGAATTACTTTCGCTATAATAAAGACTTGAAAAAGATAACCATACTAAACCTTATATTTATGAAATCAGAGCAAAATAAGCATTTTAATGAAGTCATGGCCAACTATGATTGCTGTTTAAAAAAACATAAATTTATTTTATATCTTGATATTCAAGTGTGACATAAATTTAATAAAGATTATTAAATTCTACGCAAAAAATACTATTAAATGCCATTTTTAGTTTAGCTCTTCAAGGTTACGAAAACATGTCCAATTGAAAATTTCGTCATTTTCCTTAAATATCTCAAAAAGTTGACAACATATTACAAATCTGAAAATGCTATCAAATACGCATCCAAATTCTGAGCAACTTTGCTAATTTAACCGATCCGGTATCTTCAATACTAAGAAAGTTACCTATAACGGAGATAGTATAGTTCCTAATAAATTCCTTTGTTTAGTAATGGACTTTAGTGAGCTTAAGAATGGATGGTCAGATTAAACACTGCATATTGAATTCGTTCACTAATAACGCTAGGTAGTAAAATAAGCGGTCTAAATCATAAAGTAATCAATTTGCGAATATAAAAGACTATTTATACAGTGTCTTCTATTTGAAAATGAACGTTGAACATTGATAAAATTGTAAATGTCATAATTGACAATCCTATATCCTAGATTTATTTATATTTAACCTATATACAATATAATAAATAATCGGCAAAGTCTTTTTCGTCCGTCAGATGTCACTTATTAAATAAGTGCCACCTTACAGGATGAAATTTGCTTTATCTTGTAGGCGATTTCAACTTAATGTTATATACAGATACAAATCTATTCATAAATATTTGTATCATTTGTATTACATTGCTTCACTAGCTTAACTGATGACGCCTAATAGTAATGGCAGAAACACGTGTCTTAAGCAGAAGTAAATGCTCTAAATACGAGGTGCTATTGTCCATGTGTACAGTTACAGATATGTATATTACATGTCTGTTTCAATTGTAATAATAAATTTCGTTTTATGACGAAACAACTATTATTATTATTATTATTCCATTTTAACATCCACTTATTAAAAGTTAAAAAATACGTTTGTATAACAAATCCTTTGTCTCGCAACTGACTATGTCTCCTTACATCTTCTTCTCTGCTCGATGCTAACTGAAAAGGACACAGGACAAAAGGATTCACGAAAACATCTTGACGACGAACCCCGTACTTTCCGAAATCTCTTAAAAATATGGTTCGTCCCGCTTTGTTCTGATTTGAAATATGCCCCGCGTTCAAACGAGGACAGCAGCGGCGGCGGCATCATCCTCCTTTTTCTATGTTTTGTTAATATCCTGTGCAATATCAATGGATTGCTGAACTCTATAAAGCTCTCGTTGGCAAAGTACGCGCGAATAATAATAGGAGAAGGGGAAAAATATGTATATGAAAGCTTTAGAATCTAAGAAGCATTGATGCAATTTCCTGGAAAACTGAAATTATTCCCTCGTAAATTTTGCGCTTTCTCGAAATGTTGTGTCCGTGTTGCTTTCTCATTTCTTTCCTTGTCCTTTCATATTTCAATGAGTATTAATTCTTTTCGCGCTACCCATTTAAATGATTAAAAGTTTCTCCATCGATTCAGTAAATGCATTTGCATAATTTTAGTATCGAAAGGAAGGAAGTCGTATGTATAAATTCAAATGATCTAGCACACCGTCTTTCTCGGGACTACGTAATTGAATTTAATTCCGTTATAGACGATGAATTCCTGCAGTTTATTCTAATAACTTGGCTGAAAGAGCAGTAGCATACAAACATTTTTCCCATACGTTTTACTGTAAACGAATATAAATTATTAGAATATTTGATTCTTTATGTTTGCTTTGAAAACCTTTTTTCAGTTACTTCCTAATTGATGTTCTACACTTAATTTTATCATCTTACAGAATATACATGTTCGTATTTTACCCAACAAAGCAACATTAGAATATTATACGCAATGTCCAAACAATTATAAAAGCAAAAACAAATAAAAACAACAATAATGAAGATAAGCAAGACATAGTAAAATAGAAACGAAGCTATTAAAGTATAACGATTAAGTGACGAAGAAACTAAATTTCAATATGCAAAAAAGTCGACTAAGAATTATCAAAGGCAAAAGTATCACAATGTATGTGTGGAAAAATAATAAAATCTAATTTTAATGGTACGGACTGCTAGAATGAAGAAGTAACACAAGCAGTTAAACTAAGGAAAAACTCTGGATAGATTATTTGAGCTACAAAACAATAGAAAAATATATTAAACAGAAAGGCCAAAGAAATCTAGTGATACGTAAAAATTTTATTAGAGGAAAAAGGAAAATCGTGGAAGTTTGGATACAAAGTGGAAGAAAACAGTCAAGGGAACAGTAGAGACTTTTTGAGACAAGAGGATATATACATTTCATTGAAAATAAAAAGGGGAATTTAGAGACGTCAGATGAACAAATAATAGAAAGATGGCATGAACTGTTGGAGCAATAGTACCAATATATAAAAAGAAGATAATAAAAACTGTACTAATTACAGAGTGATTTGTCATGTTAGTGCGGCGAAAAAGGTTTAAGAAATTATCCTGGAAAAGAGACTACGAGAAATAATAGAAAAGAAATTAGATAAAACCAAGTGGATTTAGACCAAATAGAAGAGCGATGGACACTTTAGTTAGCAGCAAATTATGAAGAAAAATAGCCATAGATAATAGCCTGTCTATATGTCTTCTAGACTATGATACTGCTCCAAGAGATATTATTTGGGAAATTTTAGCGTTTTTCCGTTCAGTCGACATAAAGCCGTGGTAGCACGGGGTACGCGTCATTTCCCATTAAAAATGTCGGAAGAAATGTTCATGATGAAGAGCAAAGTGTGACTGATGGACTGATAGCAAAAGTCGATGAGAAGATTCAAGAAAGCTAAGCTTGCAAATATTGTGCAAAAATCTTGACAAAAAACCACAAGAATCAGCGTATGGCTGCATCATTGACATTTCTGAAATCTTACCAAAAACATTAGTAACTCATTACTAGAGACCGGACGCATCAGGCCGAAATTACGATGGAACATATAAATAGCCTATAACATCGCTAAGTACAACACGCAGTTATTGAATAGCACTATTATCTTTTGTCTTTTGTCGTTGAATTGTGACGCAATTACTTCAATGTTATAGTTAAATTCCTTTCTTCGCGGGCGTAGATAGAAGGGTGAGGAGTTTTAATAATTTATTTTATTTATTAGTTTATATTTCGTAAGATAAATAAAGTACGGTGAGTTAGTGTCTTTTTTCCATTGTTTTAACTGTTAATTGGAAAACAAACGGGTGGTGATCTATAAAATACGAAATACATTTTTATTTGTTCATTTTGTAGTTCAAGTTGAGTGAAGGAGTATTAATACTAACTAGCAATACTTTTTCAAGGTTCTCTTCTGTAAAATTGGTTCTCTTTGAATGAAATACATCCTTGTAGATAGAAAACGTCCTTTCTACATACCGGATATATACTTTTATTTCAGGGTACTTAGCAGTTAGATTTTGAGGCATTGTCGCCATACACAATTGCCGCAATGTTATTAAATCTGGATTTCTAGTAAAAGAAAGTGTTCCTGAAGAAAGTACAACTGCTTTTTAAATGGATTTTGTATTAGTTCCTTGTACTCAGAAATACTTCGAGTATCGTCATTTAAACATGTAACGAAATTTTGTAAACTATCGAAATTCTCTGTATAAAAACTAGTAGCTTCCAACCATGTTTCCCATCTAGCTATTACTGGAGAGGAAGGCAGTGACAAAGACGGAAGTTTTTCCCTGTAAAGAGGTACTCTTAATGGTGCTTAATGGTGGTCACAGATTCTGGGGAGAGCATGTGCTACACAAGTAATATGCAGCATATTAGGATATGTTTCCTCAAAGACACCTTTCCGGAAGTTGATAGACTTGTATCTGCTTTTAAAAAAGTTTTCAAAAAAGCACCATTGAGAGTAGCACTTTACATGGAAAAACTTCCCTCTTTGTCACAGCCTCCCACTCCAGTAATAACTAGATTAGGAACATGGTTGGAAGCTACTAGTTTTTATGCAGAGAATTTCGATTGTTCACAAAATTTCGTTACATGTTTAAATGACGATGCTTGAAGTATTTCTGAGTGCAAGGAACTAGTACAAATTCCAAATTTAAAAAATGAGTTGTACTTTTTTCAGGAAGAGCTTGAATATTTGCCAAAAGTAATCACTTATTTTGAAAATCAAAATCTCAAATTAAACGGACTAACCACATTAGATGTGGCTCTTAATAATTTGTAAAATATTCCAAGTGACTTAGAATGTGGCCTTCCGCAGCAGCTAGACGCAGTTTTTAATAGAAATCCAGATTTAATAGCATTGCGGAAATTGTGTATGAGGACAATGCCTCAAAATCTAACTGCTAAATATGCTAAAATAAAAGAATATTTCCAGTATGCATCTATAACCAGTTGCGATGGAGAAAGGACGTTTTCTATTTACGAAGATGTATTTCATTCAAAGAGAACAAATTTTACAAGAATATCTTGAGAAAGTATTGCTAGTTAATATTAATACTCCTTCACACAACTTGAACTACAAAATGACCAAATAAAAATGTATTTCGTATTTTATACATCACCAGCCGTTTGTTTTCCAATTATATAAATAAAATTACAAACTCTTTAAAAATACAAATTCTCAATAGTACGCCCATGGGCGATTAGTCATCAGCCTCTTGTGTCGGGTCCCTACTCATTACTTGATCGAATCGAGGTGAATCGACGAGACCTGGGTGAAACATGTCAACTGCTAGACCAAATTGCAGTCTATCGAGTCGTGGCACACAAATCCCCCCCCCCCCCAAGACAAGAAAATGCTTGCAAATATTGTCTGCTAGGAAAATTATGACGACTGTTTTTTGGGACAGGAAAAGTGTGCTTCATATCGATTTTCTTAAACGAGGCAGAACAATAACCTCTCCGAGGTATTTGATCGTATGTTTTATAATGCCCAAATTAATTCGAGGAATTAGTAATTCAAGATTTTTCTTCTCTTTGTAATACCGACCCTAAATCCATTAATTTATGTAATATTTAAGTAGTGTATGTAAAATTCGGTGTTGAACTTATGAATTTCTTTATTAATATTGCACAGGAGAAATGCTATTATTCTGTAGCAAATGCAATCACCAAACGAAGATATAATTTGAAATCGGAATAAATCATCGTTTTACATTCTTTAAAAATATAAAAATAGGACCCACCTCTCTTGGGTCACGTTAATGCAAAAAAAAAAAATTAATTGCAAATGTAGCGGTTTTTATAATAATTTTGAAGTAAAAGTATATTATACGTTAAAAACAAGGATAAATCTAAAAAATAATAAGTAAAGGCGATATTAATTTGTTAAGAACATGTAGTTATAGGTACAGTTACTGAAACTTTGGAAGTTACTAAAAATACCTGAGTGTGTACATATTTTCAGTAACTGTACAAACACGTCATCATTCTACTAATATAAAATTGATAATTAATGTCTAAACACGAAATGACATGCGCATTGTTTAAGAAGTATTATGATAAATTACGAATTAATTAGATACGTCAATACGTATCAGTTCAGCATAAAAATCGCATCATACGGTTGCTGCTCTTATAATTAATGTAAATAATTACAAAATATACTGCTATTGTGGTAATGGTATTTAATTAAAGAAACGGTTTACAAACTACCTTAAATAATATTTGCTGATTGTACAAGACTGATTAAGTGCCGAAATTAATGTGTCAACTCAGAGAATTACAATACTTGCTGTTTCACATACGTACATATTTCTATGGATTAAAAAAAAAAAAAAATTAAAATATTTAAAATAAAATATTTTGTGAAAGGACTGTATACTAAATTTAACTAGTGAGAAAAACTGGTTATCCGGTGTCGCTCTCGTGTAGAGACCGAGATGACTTGAGGAGACAAATACTAGCTTTTAAACGAGAAGGTTGGCTTCGTGAAATATATTTTAAAATATATTTAATTATTTCGGTTTTTGAATTGATTGAAAGTGATTATAGTTGATAATTAGATTATAAATTCCCGACGTTTACCGAGTTAAATTCTCGTTTTTTGACTATTATATTGCTTTTGCACCTTTTTGTAAGTCTCCATTAGTTTTTGTAAGTATTTAAAAATGTATGACGTCATAATTATATTTGTTATATTTCTATTGTATTAGAACAAGTAGATAAGAGAGTTAAATTTTAAGAATATAGATAATACAGTTTAGTATTAACAATTCTTTGTTAAAATTATAAATGAAAAGTTTGATCGAGTAGAGTCAGGATTTTTTGTACATGTTAATAGCACGTGCGTAAGTTTTTGTTCGTGGTTCAGAATATGATTATACAGTGTGGTTTTCTGGGGCAGAATTTAATATTAAACTTGATTATTTTTAGATAAGTTTGATCGGAGTCATTTGTAGGACGTTTTCCATTCATTTAGCGGTCAATTGTCAATGAATGTTTTTACCTCCAGTATCTTTGTTGTATGATACAGGATCTTTATACTTTGTAAAGATATATTTTTTATTTTTGTATTAAATATAAAAACATTTTTATTTCACCTTTTAACTTGTGTTTGTTTTATTTTACTCATTCCAATATTGCTGATTAAAACTTAACTTCTAAAAAAAAATAGATATAATAAATTTTTGTGAACATTTCACTGGCGCTCAACTATAAATTTTAGGAACGTTTTTCCTAAGTGGAACCCGAGAAGTTAGAGGTCTCAGATTTGAAAATTCACCGGCTGAGAAAACCTAGTTGGGAAAACCAGTTGTGGATGGTGGCATGCAAAATTTTCAAACCACTATTCATAGCAATATGTGTCTGCGTAATCTGCAACAGATTCGTCCATCGCTTATAATATGTTGTGTTTCTCAAAAAATTTACGAGGAATGACTAAAATTCGGAGTGAACAATAAATATCACTTTCACACGATACATTTGATTGCAGTTGAAGAGCGCGAACTGTTAGTTCTATAGACTACGCTGAAAAAAATATTTACTTTAAGATAGTTCGCGGATCGGCAATTATACCTGTTTTAAATTGTTTTCGTGGCGTATCTCAGAGATTTAAAACAATTCGTATTGTACATATTGCTATGAATTGTGATTTTATTACTGCTTATTCACAATTCACAACCAATGTGTCCAGCTTCGATATTCAGTCGGTTTAATTTCCAGGATGAGACTGCTCTTCCCTCAGGGTTCCAATTGGAAAACGTGGTTTTTCTCTTCTACAAATTTATATAGCGCCAGTACAAGAGTTCAAGCAAAGGTAAAAAGAAAATCACAATAAAATGAAAATTAAATTTTATTACAATAAAATAAATTTAAAAAAATCTTAATGAAGTATTAAGATAAATATTGCATCATCTTAAACAATATTATTTAGGTAAAATTATTATACGACAATGACCGTTACGTATAATTAAACATCCTTATTGACTCCCGAGCAAAATTAAAACTAATAAATTACAAAGAAGTGTTTTAATTTCTCCCACAATATTTAACGTAAACAAAATATCTGACAGACCGAACAAACTCTAAACGCATGTGCAAGCCACAAGAAAAAAAATGCCCTTGACTCCAACGTGCAAACTTTAAAGTTATAGAAAATTTTTTACTTAGAAATTTTAAAAAACGTTCTTTGTCATCTAATTCAACTATTAAGATAAAATATCAAAATAACAAAATTAATACAATGAAAATACACAGTTTAAATCATTCAAATAATAATAATAACAATTAGTCATAATTTAATTACTTACATCTATGAAAAAAAAAACTTCTTTCTCGAGACACCTGAGTTGGAAAACCGTATGTAAATCACAACGAGATAAACAAACTCGTATAAATAACGGTATTGAAATCAAGCACATCAACCAATTAATAAAAATCACGAAGCTAATAATCTAAAATAAAATATAAAGATTTATATCTTATAACACACATCTTCACAACCCAGATAACATTTAGTGTCTGAAGCGGATATAGCAAATTCGGCATACTACAACAACGCTAGTCAAAAATAAATCAAAATGAAATCTGCATTCATCGAAAATAAAAATTATACACTGGCATTGAAAATAAATGTACAATATAAAATAATGTTTTCAAAATGTTTGCGGGGAAAAGTCTATAGCAATATGTACAAATAGACATATATGTTAACTAGTATTAGTGTTTAACGTGCCGATCCACCTAGCGAAAAATAAGTTCATCACTAAAGAGCGGAACTCATCAAAGAGTGGAGGGAAAGTAGTAAGTATGTTAAATTACGTTTCTAATGATTGTTAAATATGTATTGGGCAACTGCATTTACGTTAACATGAACATTTTAAAACACGTTAAGCTTTCATTCAGGAAGGTTACAAATATCCGAAAGTCCTCGAACCTAATAAAATTAAAAATTAAACTTTCCGTACAAGTAATCATTCACAAAATAAACACTTTTTTTATAAAAGTTAGTTAATAAACTCTTATGATAATGTAGTTTTAATCCTTCATACGTATTTCGAAAATTAAGTTGGCATCCTAAAAAGTATTACACCTGGACCGCTAGTACACACTTTACACAAAAAGAACACCTTCTTATACCACTACCTATTAATACGATGATGTAATACTTTTTTCTACTACTAAGAATGATAATTTAGTAGAAATCAGTACGCCACTCATTTCTTCCCTTATTGTGAGGTTCTGAACACCCCGTTCAGAACCTCACAAAAGGGGGAGTTATAGAATAAAATAACGCCTAGGCAAAATTTTTTTTACAGAAATAATTTTGGCCTAGAAAACTGTAATTTAATAGCCAAAAATAGAAGAATAGAAGAAGGTGGCTGTTAAAAACCTTTTACAACAAAAGATGGATGTGAAGGTGCATTGTCATTGTTAAAGCTGGGATTATAGGAAAATGCATATTTTTTATTTATGATATGTTTACCAAAATTCTTACGGGCCTATACGGATCACGTAAAAAGAAAGCATTACTTTTGTTTTGCATATCTTGCATGTAAATACTGCTTTGAGCGTATTTCATATAAAATCGCATATTTGTTCATATTTTATCATTTATTTCTAAAGTGCAGCATAAAAAATATATAAAACCATTTATTTATAATATATCAAAATTACACTGACAGTCCGCATGAGAATTTCCGTACAGCGGGAATTCCCAGATTTGTGCTTATCAAGTCGGGGAAGTTCCAGTGAATCTACGAGCAATATGGTTCGCCTATTGGTCAGTCACATCACCAGTTGTGTTTAGTTAGTTCTCGAAAGTATATGTACACGTAATTTTATCTTCTTATTTTTAATATGTCGAAATCATATTCACATGTGTCGATCTGGATAAAAGATTAACCTGAATTTTGTGTAGATAATGGCAGAGTGTTTTGTAAGTATTGCAGTAAAATTGTTAGTTTATGTTTGTTTACGTTTAATTTCATATTTTAATATCTGCAATTAATTATTGTAGATCCGATGCGATAAAAAATTTCAATTAACCTAGCATATAGGAATTGATTTGCATAAAAAAAATACTAATTCCTTTTCAATTGATATTAATCCCAAAGCAGAAAGTCTTTCTGATCCTGTAGACTTCCTAACAATTTCTTTTATTCGTTTAAGCGCAGAAAAGGAACGTTCTGCAGGTGCACTTGTGGCGGGGATAGTGAATGTTAATTCACATAGTTTAAGAATATCAGGACAAGCACGAACTAATCTGCAGTCTTTAAGACATTTCCATAAGTCACTAGCACTCAATGATCAAATTGCTTTCTTTTAGAAAAAACAATGGATTTGAATTCCTGATTTTTTTATGCAAAAATTAATGTCGCTAGTTTCATTTTGTAAAACAGCAAATAAGTTGTCGCAAAATGGAAATATTTCGAGCAAACTCGAGTCTCATTGTCCCATTCTTCCTGGTTATCCATAAGTGGTTGTCGATATTCAAATAGGGTTTGTACTAGCCTACCGCTGTAATTCCATCGAGTGGGGGCTACTTTTGGTAATCTTTTATGAAACTCCAGATCTAAAGCCCTGGTTCTTTTTGGAAATTTGAAAAAATGCTGCCAAACCGCTAAGAGTTTGAAAAAGAATCTTGCATTCCTTTATTATATTAAGAGACTGTTATAAAATCAAATTTAGACGATGTGCCATACAATGTACAAAAAGTGCAGTTGGATACGTTTCATTTACTTTAACATGTAACCCCCATAATTCACCTGCCTTTACTTCTGCTCCATCATAACTCTGAGCTACTAATTTTTAACAACAATTATAATCATTCACTATAGTCTGAACAATACAATATGAAGCAGAAGTTGTTTATGCGTGGAAACATTTAAAAAATCCTATAAAGCGTTTCTTAATTTCGCCTTTTTTTGTTACATAACGTAAGACTTTTGATAACTGACAAACATTTGTCACATCTGTAGTTTCGTCCAGAATGATGGCAATAGTAGAGGCTCCTTCTACTTCCAATTTCGTTTTGCTCAATATTACTTTTTCTATATATAGAATAACATCGTTTTATCTAAATTTTTCATTTAATTAAATAATTACAATTATTAATTAAACAAATTATTATATAAAATGAAATCTATCCAGTTTCTATTTTATGAAAATAAACATATGGAACACTTATTGTTAGTCGTACAGATTAAAAATTACTTAATACTCCTCTGGTTTCTATGCCGATATTATAATAAGCCTAGACCCTCACCGCATAGTGGCTTATTAAAGTATTTGCACGGAACAAAGTCATTTTCTTAGATAGTGAAAAGTACTATAACTTCTCTTTGTATGCTTGAACCCTCAGCGGTGCTTTAATAAATACTTTTTTTAATATAATTGATTGAGGTCTCGCTAGGCACTTGTTGAAACATATTAAATGATAAAGGTAAAAGAAAATTCACACTTGGTTATTTGTTTCACTGCAATTTTATTTTAAATTGCAATTTATTATAAAATTGCAGTGAAACAAATAACCACGTGTGAATTTTCTTTTACCTTTATCAAATACTTTTTTTGTCAAATTGATCAATGAATTAATATCTGGAAATATGTAACGTATTTCTTCTGTTACTCTTTTAACAGCATGGATCAAACATGTTAAGTGCATCAGATTTGGGTAAAAAAATCTTTAAATTCTGTGCTAACTTCACCATATATGTCGCAGCATCCGATAACATCAGTAATACCTTGTCACTTGGAATGGCATTCGGCAAATAAAACCTCGTTAAACTATCGTTTATAAATCTTGTTATAGTTATTTGTTTTCTCCAATTTTTCTGAACCAGTTAAAAAGGATTGCCCGGCGCAATCTTCATTTAAAATGTCAATCAATAAGTTGGCAATATAGCGGCCACAACTGTCTGTTGTCTCATCGACAACGAAATAAATAGAATTTTCACCTATCGTTTCCATGATTTTCATCTACTTTTTTTTATAGTTGAGCGACTAGGAACTGACAGTTCCTGATACTTCTCGAAAAAAATTTTAAACGTTGAATTGTCCAACTTTAAAAGAGGAATGTTTGCATTTAACAAGTCATAATAAAAACTATTCTGTTCTATATTTTCACTTGTTGAAATAAACGATTGATTCAGAAAAGCTTGTGGTCCATTTTTAAATCTTGTGATATTTTTTTTATGAAAATCAATTCAGATATTAAAATATGAAATTAAACGTAAACAAACATAAACTAACAATTTTACTGCAATACTTACAAAACACTCTGCCATTATCTACACAAAATTCAGGATAATCTTTTATCGAGATCGACACATGCGAATATGATTTCGACATTTTAAAAATAAGAAGATAAAATTACGTGTACATATACTTTCGAGAACTAACTAAACACAACTGGTGATATGACTGACCAATAGGCGAACCTTATTGCTCGTAGATTCACTGGAACTTTCCCGACATGATAAGCACAAATCTGGGAATTCCCGCTGTACGGAAATTCTCATGCGGACTGTCAGTGTAATTTTGATATATTATAAATAAATGGTTTTATATATTTTTTATGGTGCACTTTAGAAATAAATTATAAAATATGAACAAATATGCGATTTTATATGAAATAAGCTCAAAGCAGTATTTACATGCAAGATATGCAAAACAAAAGTAATGCTTTTTTTTTACGTGATCCGTATAGGTCCGTAAGAATTTTGGTAAACATATCATAAATAAAAAATATTCATTTTCCTATAATCCCTATAATAATGACAATGCACCTTCACATCCATCTTTTGTTGTAAAAGGTTTTTAACAGCCACCTTCTTCTATTCTTCTATTTTTGGCTATTAAATTACAGTTTTCTAGGCCAAAATTCTTTCTGTAAAAATATTTAATGTAAATTCATCTAACCTGTTTTGATAGCACTATTCTATATATTCATCACTCATAAAATTAGAATGTAAGAAAAAATAATTTTAAATAACATTCGATCTAATTTGTTTATATTTTAGTAAAGGAATGCCGTTTTTTATTTTTAAGAATACCGGGAGTAACGTCTTTAAACAGTTTCCATTGAACACTACTTTGATAGAGTGAGCTGTCAAATGTATGGTTACGCTGTATTGGAAAGTCCAACCAATATTTGATTCTTAATTTAGTTCCAGATAATCGCGGGAAAACCTGAATAAAATATTTTAAACCTTCATCTAATGTTTCGAATGTTAGGATGATGCAATACATAATTTGATAACGGAAATCACTTTTAAAGGAACGCGAAGAGATGTTTTGGAATGCATATTCTAATTTAAAATGTAAAACCCTCACTCCATTTTTAGTTTCGAATATTGTGTTTTCTAAAGTTGTATTTAATAATGAATATTGAAACAAATGTATTTATCCTTATATATTCCCTCTCAAACCAATAAAATTTGCTTCAAGGCTTTTTACAGAAGTACTAAAATTCCCCAAATTTCAAATGTCATGTAACACTAGTATATTAATGCGTATTACATTTCATTCCACTAAATAAATTTTGGACTAAATGTACATATAAAATTGCAGACTATTGAAAATGAAAATCACTTGATAACGACAAAGAAAATAAAATTATAATTCGTAAAATTACAACTGCCATCCTGAAAGATAACAGGCAGGGCAAGCAACAGTATAGAATATAAAACTTTATTTGTATTCAGTGCATCGGATCTCCATATAAAATTTAAACTCCCAAGTATTTTCCTTTTTTTCTGTATTCGCCCGCATTTTGTAAAGCCATACCATATGAAGCGTATAAAATTGGTTTGAAATATAAGTGCCATAGACGACCGAAGCAGACTGATATCTTTGTCACCCTTCAAATGCCATTATAATAAGGGTTCTCTAGTGATGGTCAGCGAACCTAAGGAATAATAAAAGAGCGGGGGTTAGTTCACTTCTTCGACAATTCAATTTCGTTCGGTGATAGATCTCTGTGTAATGTGAAATTGATATGAGAGACTCACAACAACCCGAAAAAAAAGTTTTTTTATAGTTTGATTTAAGGAGTTTATTCTGAATCTAAACTCGATTTTTTGTGTGTGGGGTTTCATATCTTCTTTCACTTTGTTTTCTTGTTCCTTCTGAAATGCGTCGACGTTATATAAAAGAAACAGATATTCCTGAACTAGCACATCGTGCATCCAATAATAACAAATCTTTAAATAATTTTCTTCAAAAATTATTAGAAAAATGTCAATGCAAGTTAACTATTCATTTAAATTTTGAATACACTATTGCGCTACTCATAATTTATACTGAAATACTTTAGGAGTTTGTCCTTAATTGGTAGCACAATCTGATTAGCAAATTAGAAATGGAAATTTGAACGTCACCTGACTATTTTCTATTAAAACTGTACGCTATTTCGTAAAACATAATATCCAAAAATAAAGTCTTGACTTTATGTGTGCTCTATATTTTTTTTCTACTCCCATGTTCTAATTGACTTATTAGGTTATTATTTACAACGCTAAGAAATAAGTAATTAAACTTCTAGTTTCAAAAAATTCTTTTATTGTAAATACCACTACAATATTGTTTCGCCATACAATGGCTTCATCAGGTGGATGAATCCTGAATATGTACAATGCAAGTTAGAATATTTATGTGAAAATTATTGGGGAATGGTGGTGGAAAAATTTTTACAATCTTAAATTTAGTAGAGGGGAGTTGTTTAAATCTAGTTGGTCATTTAATCCTAAACTATTGTATCTATTCATTTCTAAGTTTTCTAACAGGTTAAGTTTTTTACTTTTTCCTTGAACGTGTAAAATTTTGAAATCTATATTAAATCTATAATTAATTTCTAAACAATGATTTGCGAAAGTTGAATCTGTTTTCTTTTCTTTATGGCTTCTCTCGTGTTCTTTCATCCTAATTTTGAATCTCCTCCCCGTTTGTCCTATGTATACCTTATTGCAATCTTCGCATGTTAACTTATACACACCAGAGTTTGATTCTTTGTCTATTTTATCTTTGTTATTTTTAGTGAAGTTCTGTATAGTATTGTCTGTTTTAAATGATATATGTTCGTTATTAACTTTTTTAATGAAAGTACCAATTTTTTCTGAAATTTTTCCTAAGTAAGTGATTGAATTGTAGGAATTAATTATCTTGTGTTTTATTTTTGGGTAAACTAAGGAAAGGGTTTTAGATTTTTATTGGCTATTCAAGATGTTATTGATAATATTTATAGAGTAACCATTGTTTAAAGCTATTGTATATATTCTATTTAGTTCAAGGTCGAAATTACTATTACTCATAGGTACATGAATTAATCTATATACCATTGATTGGTATGCTGACAATTTGTGTGTTATAGGATGAAAAGAATTAGTGTGTATTGTGGTATCTGTATGTGTTGGTTTATGGTATATAGCGAACTCGTGTTTATTAGTTTTGTGTGATATGGTTAAATCTAGAAAATGAATGCTTTTGTTTTTTTCTGTTTCTATAGTAAAATTTATTTTGGGGTGAATAGTGTTGATATAATTATGTAAAGTTTTTAATTGTCTATCTGAACCGTTAAAGCAAATTAATATGTCATCAACATACCTAAACCAATATACACAATTACCAAACAGGGGATGTGTACTAATTATAGTTTTGGTAATTGTGTATATTGGTTTAGGTATGTTGATGACATATTAATTTGCGTTAACGGTTCAGATAGACAATTAAAAACTTTACATAATTATATCAACACTATTCACCCCAAAATAAATTTTACTATAGAAACAGAAATAAACAAAAGCATTAATTTTCTAGATTTAACCATATCACACAAAACTAATAAACACGAGTTCGCTATATACCATAAACCAACACATACAGATACCACAAAACACGCTAATTCTTTTCATCCTATAACACACAAATTGTCAGCATACCAATCAATGGTATATAGATTAATTCATGTACCTATGAGTAATAGTAATTTCGAATAATTTTCACATAAATATTCTAACTTGCATTGTACATATTCAGTATTCATCCACCTGATGAAGCCATTGTATGGCGAAACAATATTGTAGTGGTATTTACAATAAAAGAATTTTTTGAAAATAGAAGTTTAATTACTTATTTCTTAGCGTTATAATGCAGTTTCAACAAGTATCTCCTTCGTCAAATAACTATTTATTATTTACAGCCTGTTCTCTAATGAGATTCATTACATGATCCACGCAGTAAAAGTCATATATCGCAAAAGAATAACACTATGGGAAATAACATTTTAAATTTTAAAAAATTACTAAAATGCAGTCTTTTGTTCAGTTGAGGATCATTTAAAGCGATTAAAGGAATAAAATTCGTTTCTTTAGATCTCCGCTGATCCGGGCTTGTCACTGGAGCGCAGAAAAAGTAACAACAATATTCGGCCAATATCAATTATTGCTATGAGCATTTGACAAAACTAAATTTTGACAATCCAGTCACCTACTCTATTGCCGCTGTCATTTTTCTACTGTGTATTTAATAGTTCGCATATAAATAATGTAATCATAAACGAAAAATAATAGTTCCTTTTTTACACTTTGATTTTCCGACATTTATGTGTATTGTTTATATACCGGGTTTTTCTTTTGTCATTACACATAGGTATAATCCGTTGACAATTTTAAATATTTACAATAGATTCAAAGAAGATGGTTGTCTTCTAAATTCACAAAGAAAAAGTAATAAAATCAATCATGTGTTAACAGAAGACATGAAGCTGAATATCCTGTGTTATGTAGAAGAACGGTCTGTAGAATCGCTTTTAGATGTAGCCAGGCATCGTACAGTTCGGTGTTCAAAACCCTGAAAGAATTTAAATATAAGCCATACATGGCATCAAACCATCAGGAGTTTTTCGAGGAAGATAAAGTAAAACGAACTGATTTTTGTGAAAAAAATGTTTAATATGTTAAATGAAAACGAAGCAATTTTAAATAAAATAATTTTTACTGATGAAGCTACATTTACCATAAATTTCCTTTCCTTTAATCCATTAGGTATTGGTCCCGTACAAATCCTCATGTCCAAAACCTAACCCGAACGCAATACCCTCAAAAAGTCAATGTCTGGATTAGAATAATAAGCGATAGACTTATTGGCCCACTTTTTATTGACGGTAACCTCACTGCAGAAAATATTTAAATCTCTTACGAAACCACATCATTCCAACAAATACTAAATGTTGATCAACTTTGGTTCCAAATGGATGGGCTCCGGCACATTCTACTCACGCCGTCAGGAATTTTTTAAGTAACACACTTCAAAAACGGTGGATTGGCAGATTTGGCCCACATGACCCTCAAGATCAGCTGGTTTATCTTCAAATGATTTTTCTTTGGGGTTACCTAAAAAGTAAAATTTATAATAACGTGCAAATTCATAACTTGGATGAATGAAAGAACGTATACTTACTGCATGTGATGGAATAAATCCAGAATTTATTCGGAATACCCTGCTTATAAAATTGCCTTGCTTATTGCCTTGAAAGACAAGGAGGACATTTCGAAAACTTGATATAAACCCTTTTGTTATGCTGTTTTGTTTATCTTAATAGAATAAATTAATTTTTTCATTCAAACTGAGATGTTCTTTCTTTTCTAAAAACATAACCTAATTCTTTATGGCTTTATTTTCTTTAGTATTACCCACTGTTGCCAGTATAAGTATTACTGCCACACTAGATTCTAGAATATTTTCGCGATAAATTTTATGTTTTGAAGTAGATTTAAAGAGTTTTATGTACATTCTGTATGGCAATCTAAATAATTTCCTTTTGAATGCTTAAAGATTCATATCTTTAATAGTTAGAAAGCATAGTAAGATGAAACTCATTGAGTTATATCTTTAGCTAATAGGAAAAGGTTGGGTGTAATTTTAATAAAATATATACTTAGTTTACTTATTAATATTTTTAAAGTTTTTATTTAGGAACAATATCATTTTAACATTTTTCGGTTTTAGTCTTGCACACCTTTGTTCTATTGTTAAACGAGCTGTACTATACACTCTCACTTTCTGCTGAACTCGCTGGGTTTCAGTTCCATTTCTGTTACCTAAAAGAAAATCCAAATGAAAAATGTAATTACCCTTTTTTCTAAAAACTTACCTTCAAAAATAAAAGAGGGTTTACGTTCTGATTTGAATTTGGCCTTTCGAGGTATTGCCTTATAGTTATTATTGCATCGGCTGTAATTGATTTTACTTTCTCTTATTCTTTCTTGCAAAAATCCAAGTAATGAAAGTAACTTTTGATATGGACTAATGTCTATTTCGATTACAGGCATTTGTTCTTTATTTTCAGGATCTACTTTCTTCATAATATTAAATATTTCTTGATCTGGAAAAGAAGTAACGCCGGTACCATTTTCAGTACTACGAAAACTTTCTCTTTAAATCGAGGTTCTCAAACAGTTGCTACTCTAGTAATTGATCCTCCTTCATATGAAAATAGCCTTGTTTTAACAGATTCCAAAAGTTTGTTGCACAGTGTCTTCCCTTCCTCAATCTTTAATTCCAGTAGCGATGCTGTCAAATAATTGTACAGTCCAAAAGTTATTGGGACTATTAAAGAAATAGTAACATATTAATTACCTACAAGAATTTCCCATTACTGCCTTTTAATATAAATTTCTCCATTTTATAAAACCACTTATTCGTAAGATACCACAACATGTTATTTGTTTTTATCGTGTTACTGAAATGGCCTCAATGCGTGCGTTACGCTTGGTAATTCATTAGAAGTAATGTGAGAACGTTCTTCAAATTCATTATGTGGTAAAATCTATTTGTGCTTTTTTGTAATATTTTCTACCTTTTTTGATACACTAATTTTGCTATCTAGATATAGGTATTTCAACCTTAAAGACATCAAGGGAATAAAAAATATATAATATAATTTTATATTTTTTATTCCCTTGACAAAGGCATCATTGCCGAAACATGTAGGGTTGTTTTAAATATATATACTTTGAAGTAATGAACCAGACCTTTAATCGCCGACTTATTAAGTTTAGCTTATATATATATATATATATATATATATATATATATATATATATATATATATATATATTTAACAGCCTATACAGACCCGATCAGCCAGATACAGTAATCGTTGCCACACCCGCTGAAACGCTGTCAAACCCGGTTTTGGGTCTGACTACGTTTCTTGGTATATTTAGGTCTATTTTTCAATGCTTATGACAAAAAATAGCTTATGATAATTTTTTTTTTGGGACCGAAAACGCGGAATAATTTCAACATATATACTAGTTCAGTTCCGGCGTTTCCTGATAGAGGGCCAGATGTATATGTATATGCTTGTTAACAGCTCAGGGTTTTTAGCTCCACATTTTTTAGCAAATTTTCGCAATATTGCTTGGGCACTCATCCAGCGATCATGAGATCCAGGATTAGCAAATATGTATTTGTCAGATTTAGGCACAATCTCGAGAGATTTCCTGATGGTTAAAATTGAGTCAACATATTGTTTCATTTTTTTGGTGAAAAGAATGGGCACGGGTCTGCTACCTTTCCCAAAAACTACCACGCGTTTGAGACTCGCACTGTGTTTTCTCTACTTCGGACAAGTACATTTTGTTTGTATAGATGAAATGTTTCTTTCATATAATTCGAAATCTAAAAATTGTACTTCACCCTTCCTTTTTCTATTAAAAGTTAAAACCAAAGCCAAAGTACATTCACATAACAATTTGTAGTGACCTTGATTTCCTTATTGTGTTTTAATTCTTGGAATGCTTCATTTGCTTTAGTAGTGACATACTGATTAAATAGCATAACGTCTTCTGTTACTGGTATTAATTTAGGTTTTATCCATTTTTGCTCATTTAAAATTTATTTGCTAGGCAAGAAAGATCATTGCACCAATGACTATTAATCATGTCTCTTATCTCTATAATATTTTTCACAGTTTCCTCCTTGTTACACTTTTCAAATAAATTATTCTCTGTTATTATAGCTTTTTTTGCAATGTCACCTAAGAATTTTAGATTGGTTCCGAGATGCAGTGCAAGAGAAGATGCTTTGAAAGCTTGTGTAGATGGATCGTAACCACTAATTATTTTAGTAGCCGCAACAACGTCGCTATACATTTCTGGTTTTAGAGCATCAATTAAACTTGTTATAGTCGTTGACTGCTTTAGGACAATTTTAAGTCGAGCTAACTCTCTCATCTTATTGGAAACAACAACATGCATTTGTTTTCTTTTGTGTTTGTTTAGATATGATTCTCCAAAAAGACAAATGAGTGGATCTGTTTTAGCAGTTAGACTAATTTCGTCTGGTCGCATTATAGCAAAAACTTCTTCTTTTAATCGACTTTTTAACAAATACTTGCCAAGTAAACCTGTTGTGGCCAGAAAAGTTTGCGATTCCGATAAGTGTTGTTTTCTGCCAGCATTGCTTTCCGTAGTTAGTTTTGCCTTACAGACTTTCTTGTGACGCTACAAGTATGATTTTTAAAATAGCCTAAACAGTTTACGCAAGGAACGTAATCTTTCTGTTTATCTTGAAATTTTCGAACGACTGAACAATATTTTGGTGGTCGTCTTGTTGGTATTAGTTTATTCTTTTCGTTCATTAGAATAAAGTTTCCTTTTTTTCTCAAATCACTTATAACATCTCTCCTTTTTTGACTTTTCACAGGAAATTTCGAAATTTTTTTTACAGATTCTTCTTTATGTTTTCTCAATAAGTGTCTGGAAAAATGTCCTACCTCTTCAAAACAAAAGCAGCAGAAATTCCTTTCTGTATTCAAATCGGTACTTTCCAATAAGCTGATCTAAAAATCTTTTCGTAAAGAAAACGTTATATTTCTAGTAACACATACCTCTCCGACAGTAGTAGCTTGACATGGAAATTCTTTAGAACTAGACGACTTTTCTGTAAATTCCGAACTCGATTCGGAAGTTGGTGGGACAAAACTGCTTTCAATCGATGGCGAAATTTGTTCACTACTGCTCGATGTTAAGCTTGTATTTTTCTCTTGGTTGTTTTCTATACTATCTCTCCTATCACTTTTTTCTTCATCGTTTAATAATTCTCGACTTCTTGTGCCTGTTCCGATATTATATTGGGTTTGTAAATTCTAAAATGTAAAAGTTTATAAACTCTAAATTTTTATATAAGTCGCAAAAAAATGCAAATAATGGTTTCTTAATCATCGGTAGCAATTTTGTTCCCATAACCAAACAAATATACTTACATTCCATTAATTTCCGCTTTCCAACGTTATTGCAATATCTTCCTTTTTAATTGGTATTCCAACGTCACATCTATCATCGCTGGCGTTTTCGGAAGACGTCCTAAACTTATAAATGTCTTCTGTGTTATTTGGATTCACTTGAAAACTCGATTTATTTTCTAGAACAAGATTCCTTTAAATAATAATAATAAATTATTATATAAATAATTCATCTTACGATCAGGAATCAAATTATTTTCTTGTATAATGCCTAAATAATGATAAACCTTTTCTCTTGGTGAAACTTCTTCCAAGATAGTTAGGTCCTGTATTCAGAAATTATACGTATTAATATTTCAGATTTTGCTTTTCTTAAAATAGCTTACATTCAGCTAATTGGTTGCTTTTTTTGTTGTTCCATAGGTAGCTCACGTTTGACCACAACTCCAGAAGCTTGTTCATAAGATCTACTCTTAGATTCATTTAATATGTGAGTGGTAGGAAACAAATCTAAAACCATAGGTGTTTATAATTGGAGTTTATGTATTAAACTGAACAGAACTAGATATCAGTAACGGTTTTTAACTTTGGTACTACAAATCAGTCTGTTTTCTTTGCTTGTAGAAATGATATACCAACGTTATTTCTTAAAATATAAAGAAATTAAGCTAATTTATCAATATTCTTACCTTTTTTTACTAAATTTACTATAAACCTTCCACGCTCCATCGCCACACAACAAAAATAATTTCACAGGCACACACTTTTTTTAACGATTACAAGAAGCTACATGTTCTAGGGGAACTACTCATTTATTTGCTTTACAAGTTTTTACATTCAAGGGACAAGTTTGACGGTATTGCTAACGTCGACTCAATGTGTTTTGTTTATAGATATAATTACAGATTCGTTTCAAATTGGTTCTTTTCAAAACCAACAATTTTTTAAAAAGGAAAGAAACTAGTTATCGTAATATTTTTTAGTTTAATAGTTGATTCTATAAAATAAAAGGAAAAACAATTATATTCAGAAGACAAATCTTAATGTTGTAATTGGTACATTTTTAAACAAAATCAGTAGTAACATTTAAACAAATATTTTATTAGAATAATCCTTGAAGAGAATTCTAATTATATGGATAAGAGCGTATCTTTATTGAATGTATGTAGTTCACTTTTATCCTTTGTATTGTCAATACATCATTAAAATATAGTCTACATTTAAATAGGTCCAGAGCACTATTACAGCGTCCACCGGCCATTTATCGTTTACGGTATCTTTTTATATCAGAAACAAGCTGTAGATATATTAATTCTAGTATTATTTGAAGAATTTGATTTACTTAATTGCAGCTCTTGCAATTTCAGCTAAATAGCCGTGTTTCAAGATTTAACGAAACCGACAAAATTGGGCATTTCTGTAGGTTCCTATTGAAAGCGTAGCGTATATTAACATATAAAGAATACTGAAAGAAGTATAGATTCTCTATTTTTTATTAGGTATATTCAGAGTGATAGAGTAATGAAAGTAAAATAACTAGTAATAATGAATAAAAATGTCTAAATTAATATTAACACAATCCATTCTTATTATATACATGTACGTACATTTGTATATTTAAACGTAGGTACTTATTGATTTTATTTTAAGCAAGAAAGACTTTAAATCAAAGCTATATTTTATAACAAGCACAGAACTATCCAAACAGATGGGTTATGTATACTTGGCAATGCTACCGGGAATCACGGGGTTTGGTAAATGTACCACTTTTATACACTGGGTTTGGAAAGGCGGTGGAATCGACGGGTTTAAAACCGTACATTAAATAGCAACTCGTGTGTTATACACTGGGATTGGCTTGGTATCATGAACATACTGGGTCTAGTTACGTCGGCGGAATAAATATATATATATATATATATATATATATATATATATATATATATATATATATATATATATATAATTCTTATTTGAAGGAGCCTGTGATTTTAATATAAAGCTGGTGACGTTGAAGAATATTAATAATATTTTTGAAGTTGCCGTCAATTGTCATCTAAATGTTAATTCATTAAATTATATATGTTCTACTTTTTCAAAAATTATTTTCAACAATAAAAAAATGTATTGTAATTCTAACATTATAATAAATATTCTATTTCAAGAAAGAAATTGCAATGAATTAACTTTAAAATAACAATTGTAAAAATTTTACTTAGAAACTATTAATATTTTTCAATGTCACCAAGTTTACGTTATAATCTTAAGCTGTCCCAAATAAGAATTGAATTGAGGTATGGTGTATATTAACCTTATAACTATACATTATATATATATATATATATATATATATATATATATATATATATATATCAAGGCACCAGTAAAACAAAAAAATAAATATTTCGGACGTTATAAATATGGCAGATGCATGATAAATTTTCTTTTGTGTCTAGAAAATTATTAATATCAGTGTTGTTTTGTATGGACGAATTGTGTAACAATAGGAAGCTTAAGAAGTTTGTAGAAGCGTAAAGTGTCGGTCAGATATTTTCTGGCTAGGGTTAGGTGTGATATGATGGATGACTTCCGTACAGATCGCGTCCCAACTCCCGGCGTCGCCAGCCACGCTCGAACGTAATCTGCGCTATTTGTCATCTCAATTCACCTCCTTTATAAAGTACTGTATTCTTTTAGACCCAATCAGCTTTTCTACGCTTGACTTTTGTTCGTGGAGCACAATAACTCTCGGAGATTGGAATGCTCTATCTCTTGTGTTATGAGGATTGATTAAGACCGCGAATAAGGGTAGGGACAAATGAATTTCACACCAATTGCCCCACTCGTTGTTTCGCCGTTGTCTGAAAATTTATCGGTTGCATTAGGAGCTCGACTTGGTGATTCCGTATTATCGCCCTTTTTTTTTAATACTCGACCTTTACTCAGAAAAAGAGCAGGAAGAAGCGGTTGATCTTTGTTTCGTTCAATGCAAAGAGAACTACAAAAAATAGAAAAGAAGAAAAATTGTCGCATTTATCTGAGGGCCTTAATCTACTATTTCTTGTTGACCATGTTTGTTTCTTCTAATGGTTGGCTATTTGTAATCTCCTTGTATCGCTTTATTATGCGGAGAAGTTCTTTCTTAATAGATAGCAATAAATTATTACAAATACACCGTTTATAAATAACAAATAGATTAGACAAGATGTATCATTTGTTCAATAATCAGTGGGCCAATAAATATCTAGTACTAGGGCTTGTTCCGTTAGAGAAAGTAATTTAATAAGTGATGGACAACTAATATTATCAAGTAACCAAATAAATTCGTGCGGTTTTTGTATACAACAGAGTGCCATGAATGTTTCTAAATTGTTGATCGATTGCACTTGTTTGTTATCTGTTACCTACTTTAGTATGAATCCTTGTTTTATCGGATACATACATACTTGGTGACAATTATTTAATTCCTAGTTTTAAATAGTTGAAAATGGCAACGAATAAAACTTTAATTCGAGGTTGTTTGCTCTATGAGTACAAACTTGCTACCAAAGCTGCAGTGGCGGCGTGAAAAATATGTATCGCATTTGGAAGTAATCGAACAACACAGAAGTGGTTCAAGAAATTTTCTTCGGGAAAGCCTAGCTTAACCAATGAAGCACGCTCTGGGAGACCGAAGATCATTAACAACGAAGATATTCAACAGGTTGTGGAGAAAAATTCCAAGACAACATGCCTAGAGCTTGCAAAAAGGTTCAGTGTAAGTGATGAAACTATTCGTTTACACCTTCATCAGCTAGGAAAGAAGTGGAAGTTAAGCAAATGGGTCCCACATGAATTGTCAAATTATAACAAATTAAGTCGTCTTGCCATTTGTTCGACAAACATTTCACGCAACGATAATGATCCATTTCTTGATCGATTGTTAACCTACGACGGAAAGTGGGTATTGTACTCAAATTCGAAGCGTTTGTTGGTATCATTGGTTGTCGCCTACAGATTCGGTCCCACACATTCCCAAGGCTTCCTTGCACCTGAACAAGATTTTATTGTTAGTTTGGTCAACAACAACCGGACCCTTCCCGGTCCTTTCTGAGATTTTCAAGACGGAGCAATCCCATCACTGCTAACTTATTTTGTGAACAACTTCAACGAGTACAAGCAATACTCATCCAAAAACAGCCTTGATGTAATAAATGCAGTCCGTCAATTGTTTTATTCATAAGTGCTTATGCAAATATACTTTAGTTTTTATTAGGTAAAAGTTCATATTTTGAACATTTTGCATTATAAATGTATTTGACCTATTTTCAATAAAATATTATTTTAAAACTGTCTATGACTTCTACTAAATATTTAATGTTCTTATTAGTATAATTACGCGTTTGTGGTTTCCGTTGTTTGAATGTGTACTGGTCAGTACTTCTTAAAAAAGACATTTTGCATACTTGTAAAATAACACCCATTAACTGAATACCAAACGCAAACACACATTTTATATCAGGCAATTAAATAATCTTCTAAACCATTGATTAGATAGGTGAAGTGAATAGCAACTTAAAGCTGGATTTACTATAAACAGCCACAATAGTTAGTGCTTTGAAACCACAATACTTGGAAATATTAAGAGGATTGCCGGGAGTTATCCAGATAATCGAGCAACGAGAAATAAATATAGCGGGGATTTCCTTAATTTTACCAGGTCCTTTTACATTCCAACAATCTATATTATTTGTATACTAGTTGCAACAGTATTAACATCCATCAAGATGACAAAAGAAAAAAGTGTGTTAATACAATTTTAAATCAATTTGTAAAGGATTATAATGATTTCACAACAGATAGGCATATTTTCTTCGCATATTTTGTAAATATCGCGAAGTTAATGTTACGATGACAAAAATGTTAAAGTTTCAAGTCACTCAGCATCTGCAAAAAGGTAAACATGCAAGCAATAAAAATCGTAAAAGGGAAATAATGAAGGACAAGTGTTAACTTATAGTTTACTCCAGCATGGATCTAAACGCAGGATATTTGGTGAAGAACTTTGTACGACTTTTATTTACGCTGATGTTCTATTAGCTAATGCGAAACAACACGGGGATTACAAATTTTGTACCTAAACATGTCACATGTGACCTATGTAGCGCATGTTTTCACCGAGTAGCTGATTTAGTTCGTACTCTTTATCCAGATGTTAATACGCTGATATCGTCTGTGAAAAAGATTTTTCTTAAAGGATCAACTCGTGTTCAGGGGTTTAGGGAAATTGTAGGGGACGTTCTACTTCCACCCGCGCCAATCCTTATCAACAATATGGGGAAGTTGGATTGACGCTGCTGTATGTATGTTACGCTGATAGTTACTTGAAATTCTGAAGAATATTGTTGATGAATTCTACTGTGAAGGAGCGCAGTGCATTAGAGAAGCACATAGTGTCCTGACAAAAAAAAATCTTCGAGAAGATTTTATTTTTATTTGAGCTAATCTGGCGTGCATTTCGACAGCAATCTCTACGTTAGAAACTGAAGGATTTTCTTTAAAAGACGGCATTGAAATAGTAGAAAATATAATAGTTAAACGTTTAGCAAAACTCCAGAATTGTTTCATCAATAAATTAAATGGAGTGTTGTCAAAAAATATGGTAGTCAACAACTGAAGAATATCAGTGAGGTGTGGCGAAATAAAACAACCCTTAATGAAAAAAAGATACATTTAAATGCCAGTGGCATTGAAAAATACTTGTCTTTCGACTGCGAAATACTTGTCCTTCTAGGTTAGTTTAAATAAAGCTAACCGTAATTTAAAGACACACTATATTAATAATAAAACGCACTAAACATCCAATAACTAATAACTAGTAGTAAGAGTATTTATTTCACAATATTCATATATTAATATTTATATAGCAATTCAACACGACGGCGATTGCTCGTTGAATGCCTCGTCTCCCTCCATTTCGAGATCTTATATAGGTCTATACACAATCCAGAATTATTCGGACTCCGCCTCTAGACTTTTCCGGGCGACAGCTGGTACGTTCGGCGCATAATGTAATCGCCAGACCGTCGCCTGACTTAATTGCGGATGTCTCACATCACAATATGAATTTGATGTTGAGAAAGTTTTTTCACGGTACAAAAATATTCTAGCCGACAATAGGCGCTAATTTATTTTTGAAAATTTATTACATCACGTTGCAGTTAAATGTAATTAGAATTTGTTTCTATAATTTCAATAATTTTGAATCTAAACAAATTGTTTCCGTGGTTTAACGGAACGAAGAATGGTTGGATATTAAAATTTGAATTTATTTTTTAAAAGTTGATTTCTAGTGCATATTATGATTATTCTTGATGCATATTTGCATGCATCAAGAACAAATTTTTTTTAGTGCATAACGTCATTAGTAACCATAAAGAAGAAATATAATAAAACTAATGGTTCTTCACTTTTTGAATACGAAATCTTAAAGCGACAATTGTTTCGCCAGCACAGTGACTTCATCAGGTACTTATAGCTAAAGAGCACGTTACAAACTAAATTAAAAATATAAAATCAACAAGGTTAGTATTATTTTACGTTTTTGAAAAAATATAAGATTTTACAAAAATATTGTAAGTAGTGGGAAAATGTGGCCCATCTGGTCGGCCCTAACTGTTATACTATAGAATACTAAACATGTTGACCCATAAAATTTGTTTTAATAAACTAAATGTACATTTCTATTATCATTAAACAGTTTTTAAATGAAAAGTATTTCTTTGGAGACTGTGGTTAAGTAAAAACTTAAAAAAAGGTATAAAACCCCTTACCACAATTATTAATCGTATCCTAAATACGTATTTCGAAAACTAAGTTGTCATCATCAGTAGGTAAAACCACTAATCAAGGTGTCGCACATGGGGCACACTAAAGCTGGTACAACTGCTTACGCAACAACTTTACACTTTACACGGCAGTGTATACGTGGACGCCGTGTAAAGTTGTTGCGTAAGCAGTTGTACTAGCTTTACTGTGCCCCATGTGCGACACCTTGATTAGTGGTTTTACCTACTGATGATGACAACTTAATTGTCGAAATACGTATTTAGGATACGATTAATAATTGTGGTAAGGGGTTTTATACCTTTCTTTAAGTTTTTAAATGAATAAATTTAACAAAAGCGAGTTGTTTAAATCTAATTGATAATTATGTAAAATTTGTGATTGTTTTAATTTATTGCCTTTATTTTCTAAATGTAGAATTTGAAAATCCTTATTGAGAGTGTGGTTTTCTTCTAATAGATGATTTGCAAAAGTGGAAACTTGTTTTTTATTTCTAAACGAAAAATGTACAGTGATGGGTTTTTCGAATGATCTTCCTATTTGATCAGCATATATCTTACCGGACCCACATATTAACCTATCGTATGATCAAAAAGTCTTTGGATCGCTATTGCCGTGGAATTTACGAGATATCTATGAAATTATTTATTTCAATTAGTTTTGACATTTACTTGACAACTTTCAAGTCAACTGGTTATAATTCAAAATGTTTCAATTAGAACATAAAATTTTTATTATCAAATCATACTACAGTAATGGAAATATAGGTGAAAATGGTAATTGTGTTTATTCACCTTGAATGAGTTCCGTGAGAGATTTCCCAACTTCGCAATAATCGAACGAGATTTTTTCGGCAACTTCAACGAACTGTGGACAAATTTGAAGGAACTGGTAATATCAGCGATAGTGTTCGATCTGGAAGAAGGCGGGCTAGAAATGATGATGTTATTGATCTGGTTAGGCAACGCATGCAGGAAGAACATACCTTATCCTTGCGTAGATTGAAACAAGAAATCAATTTAAGTTATGGGAGTGTCAAACCATTGTTAAACATGACTTGAACATGTTTCCTTATAAACTGCAGATGTGTTAGAAGTTACTGGCACCAGATTATCAGAAGAGAGTATCGTACTGTACCTGGTTTAATGACCATATGAATAACTATATCCTTGATTTAACATTTTTTACAGACGAATCTTATTTTTACCTATCTGGATACGTTAATAAACAAGTTATGCGTATGTGGAACGAGAATAATCCTAATTTTCATAGTGAGGCTCCTTTACATAGTCCTAAGATTGGTGTTTGTTTTGCAATGTCCCGTAGACGGGTAATAGGGCCAATATTTTTTCAAGATACCATAAACGCTGAAAGATATATAAATCAAATACTTGATCCTTTGATCAATAATTGCACGATGATGAACTTCATAATGGATACTTTCAGCAAGATAACGCGAGACCGCATGTTGCTCGAGTAACCATGGAATATTTACGTCAATTTTATGATGAAAGGTTAATATCAGACGGACGTTACCCACCTAGGTCTTGTGATTTGAATCCTTTAGACTACTTCTTATTCCCTTATTCCCATTGCTTAAGAATAACATTTTTAAAACTCCAGTTCACACTTTAGATGAATTACTGAATTACAAGAACGTATTGTTGAAAACTGTCTCACAGTAACACCTGATCTTTTAATTAAAGTTTTTAATAACATGGGCCGACGTGTTAACCGGTGTATTCAAGAACAGGGAAAACATTTTCAACATCTTTTATAATTTTTTATTGTAAAAGTGTACCTACCTGAATGTTATTGTTTCATTGTTGGAGTTCTTTTCTTAACTGTAATGAGCCTTATTTTTTCTTTATTAGTTATTAAAACTTCGTTTATTTATAAATGCATTCTGTAATCTCTATAAATGTTATTAAATATAACATATATAAAATGTAAATAAATACCATAACCTAAAATCTATTTTATTTGTGACTTACGCGTACTTCAAGGTAATGAATCACAGAAGTAAATAATTTTATAGATAGCTTTACGTTTCATGGCTATCACGATCCAAAGACTTTTTGATCATACGTTATATGTTTTGATAAATTATTATTAGTAGAGAAAGAACGCAACAGGCCGAAATTACGATGGACCATATAAATAGTCTATAGCATCGCTAAGTACAACACGCAGTTATTGAATGGCATTATTCATTTGGTTAACCTCACATCTGGTTTTTGTAGTTGAATTGTGACGCAATTACTTAAATATTAGAGCCAAACTCTTTTCATCAATGGCGTAGATAGAAATGTGAGGAGCATTTTCATTTATTTTATTTATTAGTTAATATTTCGAAACATAAATAAAGTAAGGTGAGTTAGTTTCCTTTTTTCATTGTTTTAACTATTAACTGTTAGACTCGTTGGAATCTGACAATTTAAAAAACTCTGTGAAACTTTAATGGCAGCAAATATTCCATTAAAGAAACTTAACAATCCCAGCTTCAAAACATTTCTCGAAAAATATACTGGTGGAAATGTTCCTGAAGAATCCACCTTACGCAAATATTTTGTTTCAAAGTGCTACACGAAAGCAGTAGAACACATGGGAAGATTTCCATCAAATCAGTACCTATGGATAAGTGCCGACGAAACTGTCGATACCTTAGGACGCTGTGTGGTAAATGTTGTAGCTGGTGTACTACATCCAACTATTCCATATAACACATATGCAACAGCAATAAAAGTTATAAATACAGTTGGTACGGAAACAGTAACTAAAACCATTTAAGAGAATACGCACCAACTGCTTTATTCGGACGACAGATACAAAGAAAAAATACTTTTATCTGTCAGTGACAGTGCTGCATATATGTTAAAAACATACTATTAAAGGAAACATATTCTAATACACTGCATACTACTTGTGTAGCACATGCTTTCCAGAGAATCTGTGAATATATCAGACACCTTTCCGGAAGTTGACAGACTTGTATCCGCTTTTTAAAAAGTTTTACAAAAGCACCATTAAGAGTAGCTCTTTACAGGGAAAAACTTCCATCTTTATTACTGCCTCCCTCTCCAGTAATAGCTAGATGGGAATATGGTTGGAAACTACTATTTTTATGCAGAAAATTCCGATAGTTTACAAAATTTCGTTACATGTTTAAATGACGATGCTCAAAGTATTTCTGAGTGCAAGGAACTAATACAAATTCCAGATTTAAAAAATAAAATGTACTTTCTTCAGGAACACTTTGGAAATTTGCCAAAACTAATCACTTATTCTGAAAATCAAAATCTAAAATTAAATGATGGATTAACCACATTAGATATATTCATAATTTGAAAAATATTTCAAATGACTTCGGATGTGGCCTTTAGCAAAAGTTAGACGCGGTTTTTAATAGAAATCCAGATTTAATAACATTGCGGTAATTGTGTATGGGGAGAATGCCTCAAAATCTAACTACTAAATACGCTGAAATAAAAGAATATTTCAGTTGCGATGTAGAAAGGACGTTTTCTATCTACAAGGATGTATTTCATTCAAAGAGAACAAATTTTACAGTAGAGAAACTTGAGAAAGTATTATACTACAAAAGTGTTTTTAATAATATAAAATATTATTAAAAATGGGGTGTGAAGAACACAATACAAGTTATATATTTGTGAATGTATCTCCTCTCCAGCGACGCAGATACGTATTTCACCTTTCTACAGGATCGTCGGTACGCCCCTGCTGGAGAAGAGATACATTCAACCAAACATAACTACCTTGCTATCAACCAGAAATTATTAAGACAGAGCGTGAAAGAATATTCAGCGCTGTCTACATAATAACTGCCGAACTAAGCAACGTGTTTTTCTATAGACGGTAACAACCATATCTATAAAAAACTGTATTATCGTGTCTTCACTACTTGTCGGGCGAACCGAATGCGTATATAGCAAAATAATTTGAAACATACATGACTGGGTAAAAACCACACCAATTTGTATAATACAAAAGTATTTTTAATAATATAAAATATTATTAAAAATGGGGTGTGAAGAACACAATACAAGTTATATATTTGTGAATGTATCTCCTCTCCAGAGACGCAGATATGTATTTCACCTTTCTACAGGATCGTCGGGAAAGTATTACTAGTTGATATTAATACTCCTTTACTCAACTTGAACTACAAAATGAACAAATAAAAATGTATTTCGTATTTTATAGATCAGCACCCGTTTGTTTTCCAATTATATAAATAAAATTAAAAACTCTTTAAAAATACAAATTTTCAATAGTTCGCTTGTGGACGATGAGTCATCGGCCTCTCGTGTCCGATCCCTAATTATTAGTTTTGAAAACCGTGTTTATATTAATTTTTTTTCAAATACATTGAAATATGTTTATTAGGTTTCCCAGTGTACGTTTTTAATCTAAATTTTAAATTTTGCTTAACCTTTATTTATTCATAGCTAAGAACAGTAACCCGGTAATTAAAGCTGAAATCTTAGATTTGTTAAATATAGTTCTGAAACAAAAGAACTTCCAATTTAATAATTCCATATACACTTGTAGTGAAGGACTAATAATGGGTAATCCCTTAAGTCCATTACTATCAGAAATTTTCATGAACCACTTAGAATCCATTTTTTTTTTTTGCAGGAACACACATTAAACTTGCTACTGGAATTCGTCAATTCTATTCATAAAGATATTGAATTTGCTATGGAACAAGAAGTAAATAATAGCATAAATTTTTTGGATCTAACTATTAAAAAAAATCAACAATAAATTAGAGTTTTACATTGACCATAAACAATCTCATACAGACATAACTATACAGAATTCGTCAACACATCCCATACAACACAAATAAGCAGGTTTCCACAGTTTTTTTACATAGATTAATAATTATCCACCATCTAAAGAAAAAGAACTAAATTTGGTCAAACAAATAAAGGATAAGCAAAATTTAAAATTTAGATTACAAACGTACACTAGGAAACCTAATAAACATATTTCAATGTATTTAAAAAACTTAGTATAAACACGGTTTTCAAAACTAATAATAATTTATCAAAACATATTAAAAAAACAAAAAAAGATAAAAATAAGAAATCGGGAGTCTATAAGTTAATATTTGGATGCGGTAAGATATATGTTGGTCAAACTAGGATCGTTTGAAAAACGCTTTGCTAAACATTGCTCTTCGTTTATAAATAAAAACAATATTCCACTTTTGTAAATCATCTATTAGAAGAAATCCACACTTTAAATAAGGATTTTCAAATTCTACATTTAGAAAATAAAGGCAATAAATTAAATTCACTGGAAAGTTTCGAAATCAATAAATTAAAACAATCACAAATTTTACATAATGATCAACTTTAAACAACTCCCCTTTGTTAAATTTATTAATTTAGAAACTGTTTAGACAATAACAGAAATGTACATTTAGTTTATTAAAGCAAATTTTATGCCTAAACATGTTTAGTATGCTATAGTATAACAGTTAGGGCCGACCAGATGCACCAAATTTTCCCACTAACTACAATATTTGTGTAAATTCTTATATTTTTTCAAAAACGTTGTAAAATAATACTAACCTTGTTGATTTTATATTTTAGGTTGTAAGGTGCTCTTTAGCTATAAGTACCTGATGAAGCCACTGTGCTGGCGAAACAATTGCCGTTTGAAGATTACGTATTAAAAAAGTGAAGATTTTCACCAATAGTTTTATTTCTATTTCAAAAATCTCCTAAAATAAAAAATTAATATTTAATTTTTAAAAGTTGATTTTTTAGTGCATATTTGAATGCATATTCTAAATGCTTTTAGTGCATATTTGCATGTATATTTTTAGGTTTTTTAGTGTATAATTATCCTAAACCTAGTTACTAGTAACAACGGAAAACTTGAGGATAACGAAAATAACATATATCCAAACACTAATAAACATTTGGATTGATTCGGCTTTTACTTGGCGAAGATCCATCATTTAAAACAGAAATAAAAATAATAGTTTTTCACTTTATTTATATTCGCTATATATTTATTTATAAAGGGTAGATTTAAATTATAGCTTTTATTTCTATTTAAAACTACTAAAAATTACTGTAATGAGTAAAGTAAGGAAGTACATTTAAAAATTACAATTAAAATAATGAGGACACATTAACCTAACCTACTTAACGAGAGAAACCGAGTTTAAATTATATGGAAAGCAAGAAATTTGTGCATAAGATACACATGAAGACCAAAAACATAGAGAGTGACTGTCGCTGGCACTTTCTTCAGGACAAACTAATAGCAAAATGGTTAGCTTTGGAGAAAATGTGAGCGACAGCATCTAACATCGATAGTTAGAATCAGAAGCGGAGCGTCTAGGACTAGCAGGCAACATTACAAACAACTGCTTTAGTATGTAATATTTTCGCATTATACTTTTTTCTGAACTTACAACAGTTTCCTGATTTTACAGATCATACACCTTGTACGACAGAGCATAAATATTATTAAAAATTCGTAAATTCCCAAGAGGACGACGAATAGATAACGCCAAATAAGGCTATTTATGAAAGTACATATCTGCCTACGCTAAAACGTAGGCAGAAAGTACAACTAGAATAACGTGGACTCATTAACATAACTTACTTAACGAAAGAAACCGAGTATAAAATATATGGAAAGCAAGAAATTTGTGCATAAAATACACATGAGGACAGAAACATATAGAGTGGCTGTCTCTGGCACCTTCTTCTGGACAAAATAATAATAAAATAGTTCGTCTTGTGGACGGTGTGAGCGACAGCATCTAACCATCGATAGTTGAATCAGAAGCCGAGCGCCTAAAATTAGCACGCAACATTCCAAGCAACTGCTTTAGTATGTAATATTTTCGCATTATACGTTTTGCCGAACTTAAAACTGTGCTAGATTTTACAGATCTTACACCTTGTAGAACAGAGCATAAATATCACTAAAAAATCGTAAATTCCCAAGCTGACGACGAATAGATAACGCCAAATAAAGCTATTTATGAAAGTACATATCAAAAACATATAGAGTGACAGTCGTTAGCACTTTCTTCTGGACAAACAAATAATAAACTTATTCGCCTTGGGGACGGTGTGAGCGACAGCACCTAACCATCTATAGTTGAATCAGAAGCGGAGCGCCTAAAACTAGCACGCAACATTCCAAACAACTGCTTTAGTATGTAATATTTTCGCATTATACGTTTTGCTGAACTTAAAACTGTGCTTGATTGTACAGATCCTACACCTTGTAGGACAGAGCATAAATATAATTAAAAATCGTAAATTCCCAACCTGACTACGAATAGATAACGCCAAATAAGGCTATTTTTGAAAGTACATATCTGCCTACGCTAAAACGTAGGCAGATATTACAATGAAAATAACGAGGACGTATTAACATAACCTACTTAATGAAAGAAACAGAGTAAAAAATATATGGAAATCAAGAAATATGTGCATAAGATTCACATGAAGACAGAAACATATAGGGTGACTGTTGCTTATGACACCTTCTGGACAAACTAATAATAAAATAGTTCTTCTTGGGGACTTCGTAAGCGACAGCACCTAACCATCGATAGTTGAATCGGAAGCGGAGCGCCTGAAACAAGCACACATCATTCCAAACAACTGCTTTAGTATGTAGTATTCGCATAATACGTTTTTCTGAACTTAAAACGGTGCTTGATTCTACAGATCCTACACCTTGCTCTGTCCTTGTAGGACAGAGCATAAATATCATTAAAAATTCGTATATTTCCAAGCTGACCACGAATATATAACGCCAAATTAGGTTATTTATGAAAGTACATATCTGCTTACGCGAAAACGTAGGCAGAAAGTACAATTAGAATAACGTGGACACATTAACATAACTTACTTAACGAAAGAAACCGAGTATAAAATATATGGAAAGCAAGAAATTTGTGCATAAGATACACATGGAGAAAGAAACATATAGAGCGGCTGTCGCTGGCACCTTCTTCTGGGCAAACTAATAATAAAATAGTTTGTCCAGGGGACGGTATGAGCGACAGCACCTAACCATCGATAGTTGAATCAGAAGCGGAGCGCCTAAAACTAACACGCGACATTCCAAACAACTGCTTTAGTATGTAATATTTTCGCATTATACGTTTTGCTGAACTTAAAACTGTGCTTGATGTTACAGATCCTACACTTTGTAGGACAGAGCATAAATATCATTAAAAAATCGTAAATTCCCAAGCTGACGACAAATAGATAACGCCAAATAAGGCTATTTATGAAAGTACATACCCGCCTACGTTAAAACGTAAGCAGAAATTACAGCTAAAATAACGAGGACGCATTAACATAACCTTAACGAAAGAAACCGAGTAAAAAATATATGGAAAGCAAGAAATTTGTACATAAGATACACATGAAGACAGAAACATATAGAGTGACTGTTGCTTACATGTCCTTCTGGACAAACTAATAATAAAATAGTTTGTCTTGGGGACGGTGTGAGCGACAGCACCTAACCATCGATAGTTGAACCAGAAGCCGAGCGCCTAAAATTAGCACGCAACATTCCAAACAACTGCTTTAGTATGTAATATTTTCTCATTATACGTTTTGCTGAACTGAAAACTGTGCTTGATTTTACAGATCCTACACTTTGTAGGACAGAGTATAAATATCACTAAAAAATCGTAAATTCCTAAGCTGACGACGAATAGATAACGCCACATAATGCTATTTATGAAAGTACATATCTGCCTACGCTAAAAGGTAGGCAGAAATTACAATTAAAATAAAGGGGACACATCAACATAACCTACTTAACGAAAGAAACCGAGTATAAAATATATGGAAAGAAAGAAATTTCTGCATAAGATATACATGAAGACAGAAACATATAGTGACTGTCGCTTGCACTTTCTTCTGGACAAAATAATAATAAAATAGTTCCTCTTTGGGACGGTGTGAACGACAGCACCTAACCATCGATAGTTGAATCAGAAGCGAAGCGCCTAAAACTAACACGCAACATTCCAAACAACTGCTTTAGTATGTAATATTTTCGCATTATACGTTTTGCTGAACTTATAACTGTGCTTGATTTTACAGATCCTACACCTTATAGGACAGAGCATAGATATCATTAAAAAATCGTAAATTCCGAAGTTGATGACGAATAGATAACGCCCAGCAAGTCTATTTATAAAAGTACATGTCTATGTACTTGCGTTTAACTAGTAAATCACGTTACCAAACATAGTTATTTTGATAGTACATATAGTCAAAAAATGAATGTTTTGGATAATTCATTTTCTAAACCTAGAAAATGTATTTATTTAAAAATATTTTTATTTTACAAAATCATTGAAGCGTTATACCAAATTAGACACTGACATTCAATTATTTATATCACAATCTGAAGTAGATGCAGTCAATCCTAATGCCCAAGACTACCACCCGTTTATTTCGCTACCTTCATTTATATAAACAGTAAACTTACAGTAAAAGTCAATTTATCTGCTAATCGTCAGCAATATTATGTAAATTATAAATTTTATTTTCTTCTCTGATGACGTGATGAATATTGAACAAATTACAAAGCTAGATCAGTATTAGAGTTAATTCATATTAAAAAACATGAAGAAAGCGTCGCTAACGATCGTCATAAAATTTTTCAAATTTGTCAAAATCATATCTGCCATTGATCTAAAACATCCGTAATATGAATAATCTAAAAATTAAAATCCAATAACAGAAATCTTTAAAACTCACCCATACCAAACCGAAAGTATCAAATTACAGGCAAGGACATATATTGAATGTACATTGTGCCATTTTTATATTTTAAGTAAAATAGTTCACACTGTTAAATTGTAAATAGAATAATATAAATCGTAGCTACCATAAATATATATATAATATTTTCGTGACCTTGGTATGATATGGTAAATTCAATCAGTTGGCGATTTAAGGTCTGGCTTTACTTTAAAGTATATATATTTAAAACAACCCTACATGTTTCGGCAAATGATGCCTTTTTCAAGGAATATAAAATATAAACATAATAGAATCCAAATGGGATGAAATTAGTCCACACACATCACTAAATAAAAACGAGTTTATTAGAGGTATACACTTCTGTCTCGATAACACATATTTTCAATACAAAAATTCTTTTTATAGTCAAACATTTGGTATTGCCGTGGGCTCTCCTTTAGCCGCTCCGATTGCAAATCTAGTAATGGAACATTTAGAACAAAACGTTATCAATTCATTAGACTTCCACCCAATTTTTTTCAAAAGATATATTGATGATATCATAACATGTATTCCGACCAACAAAATAAACTATCTCTTAAATAAATTCAACAATTTTCACAACAAATTAAAATTCACTATAGAAGAAGAATTTAATAACACTATTAATTTTCTTGATATTTCTTTGAGCTATGATAGACAGGGTACTATTTATACAAATTGGTATAATAAACCCACAGCTTCTTTTCGATATATGAATTACCACTCAAATGCTCCTACAGTATTCAATAAAATGATTATAAATAATCTGACTGATAGGGCAGTAAAACTATCACATACTCAATACAGAAAAGATAACATCAAAAAAATTAAAACAATCTTAACTGATAATAATTATCCACCACAGCTTATAGACCAAACTATTAAAAAAAGAGTACACCAAATATACAACACTGCAGACACCAATAAAAATTTGAACAATGACACAACATATATCACGATTCCATATGTTCCACAACTATCGGAAAAAATTAAATACACTTTAAAAAAATATGATATAGCTACAACATATAAACTTAGTAATACTAATAAACATTTATTTTCAAAACTTAAACCTTAAATAGAAAAAAATCGAGAAACACATGTCATATATAAAATACCATGTCGCGATTGCGATAGTTACTACATAGGCCAAACGAAACAATATTTATACAAAAGAATACAAGACCACAAATACTCTAAAACAGACAAAACTGCTTTATCTATACACAAACTACAACGCGATCACCATTTCGATTTTGAAAACACACAGATAATTAATAAAGAACAACACACAATGAAAAGACAAATTAAAGAAATGATTAGTATTAAACAGGAAAAAAATTCAATTAACAACAGAAATGATATAAAAAATTTAAGCAGTATATACTATAACTTAATTTTGTAACGATCTACAATTTACCATCATAATATATTTTTTGTTATATACCTTATGTTATTTAAATATCAATTACATTTAAATATCATATACTTTTGCTTATCATGCTGACTGTTCCGCGTTTTGATTCCTGTCTAGTTGTCCGAGCAGGTTTTCGTGGTTTTCCTTCTCGTTTTGAGCGAATGCCGACAACTTTGCATCTTAAGTCGCTCCACGGGCGCATACATAATAATAACTCATGTCTTGCTTTTCCCTGCTTTTCCCTGTTTCTGTTTTGTGCTGATGTGGTCCTCTACTGGGTTGTAGCCTAGCATATGCGCTACCAAACTCTAGGGGGGTCTGCCCGATGGGCAGTCAGGTGCCATTCCGCCTTTCCAGCAGTAGTAAGGAACCAAGCTACGCGGCGCAAATCACGGCGCCGCGCAATGCACACGCCACTAGAACCGGTCCTGGGCGGCAACCTGGCTAGGCTGCTGTTAACAGCACACACACGTTCGACGTGTGTGCATTGCCCCCGCTTTTGCGGAAATCGTTAAGATGGCACAAAGTGTGACCGTCGTCGACTGAGGTAGCCACTAAGAGTGTTCCCTCGGTTGGCGATGAGCAACCCCGTGCAGGGTGCGCTTCGCTGGTCTGCGCCTTGCCTCGTTGGGGCGGGGGTCGGGCCGTCGAAGTACTGCACGGAAAAGTAAAGAAGTTGCCGGGAAAGGGTTGGCGGGCCTACGCAACGGCTGGTTATCCGATCTCTCTAAATTTATGCGACCGATCACTAAACACACGCACGAGCGCACCAACATACAAAACCCTACACTTACGCGGTCACACAAATGCAAAACCACACACCCAGAGAGAGACGAAAGCTGCCAGCAGCAACCAACACACAAATTCATACCCAGAAAGAGACACAAGCTGCTGGCAGCGAACAACACATATGTTCACACCTTGCTATCTATTTTTTGGCATACTAAGGCATGATTTATTATTATTATTGGAATGTATCTTTGAATAATTTAAACCATAGCAACTCAATTATTTGACATTTATATTCTGTACATTTATATTTTTTATTCCCTTGACAAAGGCATCATTGCCGAAACATGTAGGGTTGTTTTAAATATATATACTTTGAAGTAATGAACCAGACCTTTAATCGCCGACTTATACCTTATATATATATATATATAAATATAATAACTTCGTGACCTTGGTATGATATGGTAAACCTAATCAGTAGGCGATTAAAGGTCTGTATATTACTTCAAAATATATGTATTTAAAAAACTCTACATGTTTCGGCAGTACTGATACTTATTCAAATATAAGTCGTGAAATAAATAACGTCCTATTATAAAGTGTGTCTTATTTGGAACTACAGGATTTGAATTGCGTTCTCTGAAATAAGGGCACCAATATTTATCAATTGTAATCTATAAACCGTAAGACGTCAACATGTTGCGTTCAACAGTTTAATAACGGAATACATTGTGTATAACTGTTTCATGAAAATGAGTCATCATTTACGATTGTATTAAAGGCGTACTGCCGAAACATGTAGAGTTTTTCAAATACATATATTTTAAAGTAATATACAGACCTTTAATCGCCTACTGATTAGGTTTACCATATATATATATATATATATATATATGTATATATATATATATATAGATATAATATATATATATATATATGTATATATATATATATATATATATATATATATATAGTAGATTAAATTAGTTGGAGGTCTGGTTTGTAATGGTACACATTTACGACCATCTTATTCTCTAGACATTTAAATATCAGTCTGTTATAATTTTAATGATATCAAAAGTTAATTAATAAGAAATAAAATTACATCAATATTAATGCTTTTCCCGCCATTAGGTATTATTGCGAAACATTTCGCAATAATATTAAATGCATATTTCAATCAGATCTTTTTATGCAAATGACATCATTTTCTGTAGTTCAACTTGTATAGTTAGTCATGTATAAACTCCAATAGAATAACCTTGTATCACATATGCGAATTAATAGAGTAACTGTATTACATCATCCAAATATTCAAGAACGATCGAGAACTTCAAAAAGAAGCTGGGGATTCACCGAGAGCAAAAGACGCTGGATCGAATCTAGGAGAATGGAACGAGAGACTTGGCTCGAAGTAGCGAAGCGAGTCACACGTGCGGACCCCTAAAAGTAATAGTAAAGAGTGGGTTTGCCGCAATATATGTACTTAAGTAAGAAAAGAAGTACATAGTGTAGCAAGGTATTTCTAGCATACAAGTGAAATTATTTGTTTGACACGTAAATTCCCACGTTTATTACATCAAGGCCTTTGTCTGGGGTCCCAGGCACCTTGAGGCGTGAAGAAGAAGTCAAATTTAGTGTACAAGTGCATCACCTCCAGAGGAAGCGATTAGATTGTGAAGTGATATGGCCATAGTGTAAAGATATCAAGGTTAGTCATTACTAATACTGTTTCTAGAATCTGATCAGACTAAACAGTTTAAATATATGTAAAAGTTATCGTATCTCGCCCTATATGTATGTATAGTATCTAGTTAATATTTCAGAGTAACAATAAAGAATTTTGTATTAGATTATATGTAGTAATTAAAAAGCTCTTTTGTCAATATATAAGTATATGTTTTATAACAATTTTGTTTTATTCAAATTATGTAAAGTAACTGTCATTATAAGAGCATATTAATCAAAGGAGGTTTGATTGAAGTAAATTAATAAGAAAGAGGGATTCATTCGTTTCACCTACGATTTCATACGATAGGTAGGCGTAAGTACCATTTCAGCTTACCAGCTTAATATAGAGTTCTTTTTCTTAATCTCTCCGCAGACTATTAGCTAACCGGCAATTAGTATAAATTCAATTATATACCTTAGAAGGGGTAAATCTTCTTGGCGCACAACTGAACGGTAATTGAATAAATTAATTACTTATTTTTCAACTTTGTAAATCTATTTCTCAATATTTAGGGTAACTGCGGAATTTAGTTATTTTCATCACCGAAGTTATCATTGTTAACAGCGACCTCGAATCCCTCGATACACAGGCTATTATTAATATATGCCAAAGATAAGGTCTGTTACAGGTTCTATTCAATATGTATATATTTAAAACAATCTTGCATGTTTCGGCATATGATACCTTTTTAAAAGATATTTAAAATATAAATGACAGTATATTAATGGCATATGATAAATCCTCATATCGTCTGTGAAAAAGTTTTTTCTTAAAACACCAACGTATCCAGGTATTTCGGGAAATTGCAATGTACGTTGCACTTCTACCCGCGCCATTCATTACAAGATGGGGATGTTGGATCGACGCTGCTTTATAAAGGGTCCGGCAGTGAAACGGGAAGATTAAGATATTGCGAAGATTAGAGTCAGACGGCTCGAGAGGAGTGGGGGACTCGACCTTAAGCGTCCAGAGGGTCGGTATTTTCAGTCGTCATGTTGCGTTGGACGAATGAGCAGCGTGCTTTCGCCGTAAAAGCATTTTACAAAAATGCTGATAATGCTGTTTGTGCTCAACGTGCTTTCCGTATGGAGTTCAATTTGTTACCACGTGATCCTGTACCTTCAGCGAACGCTATCAACCAATGGGTAAGAAATTTTGAAGAAACTGCTAATGTAACCAAGAAACGAGGTGGTAGTGTAAGGACGGCTCGTACTCCCGAGAATATTAATCGGGTGCGAGAGGCTGTAAGAAGAAGTCCACGGAAATCTGCAAAGCGTCACAGCATACAGCTCGGTCTTAGTGACCGAACCACAAGAAGGATCCTGAAGAATGATCTCCACTTTCATCCATTTAAGATACAGGTGGTCCAAGCTCTCAAACCTCAACACTACGTTAGCCGACTACGTTTTTGTCAACAGTTGTTAAATTTAATTGATCAAGATGGACACGAAAAGCCTCTTCATTCACAAAAGGTAACTGTGTGGTGCGCAATGTCTACTCTAGGTGTGGTTGGTCCGTACTTTTTCGAAAGTGAAAACGGTAACACTGTAACAGTGAACTCTGAACGGTATGCTGAGATGTTGGTGAACTTTGCATTTCCTGCTCTCGATGAATGATCGGTCATTATTCCAGCAAGATGGTGCTACTAGCCACATTGCTAACATTTCGATGGACTTGCTGAAATTGGCGTTTCCTGGTCGCTTAATTAGCAGGAATGGCGATATGCCTTGGCCTGCCTGTTCACCAGACTTAGCGGCTCCTGACTTTTTTCTGTGGGGTTATTTAAAGCTAAAGGTTTTTGAATCAAACCCACCCACAACTAAGGACGAACTGAAGGAGCGAATCCAACAGGAGATCAACAACATTCCGTTGGATATGCTACGCAGAGTCATGGGATCCTTCACCGAAAGACTTCAAGAATGTGTTCGAAACGAAGGACGCCATCTTACAGATATAGTTTTCAAAAAATGAAGATTTTCATATATCCTCATTAATTTCCACTAATTTAGATTAAATTTGTGTAAAAAAGTTCAATAAATATTAATAATTAAGACTGAGAATTTTTTTAAATATTCCCGTTTCACTGCCGGACCCTTTATTACGCTGAAAATTTTGAAATTCCGCAAAAAATTGTTTATGAATTTGACTCTGAAAAAGAGCACTGCATTGGAGAAGCACATAGTATGCTGAGAAAAACAAATATTCAAGAAGATTTCATTTTTATTCGAGCTGCTCTGGCGTGCATTTCGACTGCAATCTCTACGCTAGAAACTGAAGACTTATCTTTATAACATTTAGCAAAACCCCAGAAAAATTGTTTCATGAATAAATTAAACGCAGTGCTGTCAAAAAATACGGGCTTAAACATCAACAGCTTGAATCAAATCTTCAACACGAACTAGGTCTGGAAGTTAGAAACTCGAAGATATAGAAGCGGAGTGCCCAGGTATAGGAGGCAACATTTCAAACAACCGCTTTAGCACGTAATATTGTTACATTAAACTTTTTCTGAACTTAAAACGACAGATTCTACACCTTGCGAGAAAGAGTATAAATATAATTGATAAATCGAAAATTCTGATCCTGACGACGGATAGATATCGCCAAGTCAGGCTAGAAGCAAGAAATACGGCTATCAGAGTCAGATGAGGACCAAAAACATCTAGAGTGACTTTCATTGGGAACTTCTACGGAAACTACTAATAATAAAATAGTTGTGTCCAATGAAATTATGAGCGACAGCAACTAAACATCAGCAGTTAGAATCAAATTTTAAACGCGAATTAGGCCTGGAAGTTAGTAGTTCGAAAAAACAGATGTGGAGCGCCTGGGACTAGAACGCAACATTTCTAACAACTGCAGTAGTATTTAGTATTTTTGAATTAAACGTTTTTCTGAACTTAAAACCGTGTTTGATTTTACATATTAAACACCTTATATAAGGACAAATAGGACAGATAAATAACACTAAAACAGACTGCTTATAAAAGTACAAAGAACGTGATGTAACCGTTGCACAAGTATTCAGTGAATTCACCAATTATTTAGAATATAAGTAATCTTTTTTATATAATCTTCTGATCAATTTTCTTGTTAATAATAATATACAAACAATATCTTTGGCTAGTGGTAATTATAGAGGAAAAATATTTGGTTTCGAAAGTCTATTAAAGTTATCTAAACAAATATTAAATTCTACATGAGTGATGCTTTACCTACTAAGCGTGCCCCGTAGATTGAGAATCACTAATTATAATCAATATTCTATATTAGAATATTAATAATTAAAGTTCCAATAATAAGTATCTGAAGAGATATCAGCTATAATTAGTTGTTTGTCGAATGGAACTGCACGGTAATATCACGACCTTAAGAATCGTGGCCCACCGTTCATGAATCACTAGCCCTCTCAGAAAATTTCACATCTCAATATGCAAAAAAGTACTTTGGTGCATTTTGTAATAAATTGCCCGTTAGAGCACCTTCAAATATTTACCAAATATGTACTTTTTAACTGAAATAAAATAGAAGTGGATGAAATAGCATCTATTTTAAAACCACAGGTGCCATGTTAATTTTTGTATTTTCTACTGTTAAATGAATTTTACTTGACCTCAAACAGTGTAATGGGTTAGTTGACCACCAGTGGGTAATAGCCATATTAGGTGTAGGTTACCAGTAACCGTTGCTATTGTTAACGTGTTTAATAGTAATAAAAGGCGCAGTATACTAACGATTTCGAAAACTGTTTATTGAAAAAAGAGAAAAATCATATAAATCAACAAAAACGGGAAACAAAGGTCTCATAATGTAAATTAGACGGCAACTATGAATTCGTAATTTCTTCTCAGTTTCCGATCTGAAAACGCCTCCATGGCCCCGCGACTTACTCTATCGACGATTCTTCAAATTCTTACAAGAAACATTCTCAAGACTGCTATTGCTACTCACGTTGCTGGACTAATACTGAAGATTTGTTTATTCGGAACAAAATTATATAGCATTATGTTTACTGCGGAATTGTGGAATGAAGAAAAAGATAGATCATATCTGCTGACTTTAAAAGTGCTGAAGAAAGTGAATCATTCAACAGTCGCTGCTTTTTTCAATGATTCTCAAAGTTTATTGTGGCCATCTGGGATTTTATACGAAAAACTGCTATTAGTTTGTAACGATGCTGCACCATAAATGTGCAAAACAACGCCGGGATTACAAATTTTGTACCCCAGCATGATACATGTGACCTGTGTAGCGCATGCTTTACATCGAGTAGCTGATGATAGTTTGTACTCTTTATCCAAACGTTAATATGCTGATATCGTCTGTGAAAAGGATTTCTCTTAAAGCACAGGGATTTCGGGAAATTACAGGGTACGTTGCTCTTCCACCCGCGCTAATCATTACAAACTGGGGAAGTTGGATCGACGCTGCTTTATGTTACGTTGAACATTTTGAAATTTCGTAGAAAATTGTTTATGAATTCGACTCTGAAAAATGGCAGCATTGGAGAGGAACATAGTGTCCTGAGAAAAACAAATATTCGAGAAGATTTCATTTTTATTCGTGCTGCTCTGGCGTGCATTTCGAATGCAATCTCTACGCTAGAAACTGAAGACTTATCTTTAAGACATTATTGAAATAGTAGAAAATACAGCAGTTGAACGTTTAGCAAAACTCCAGAAACATTGTTTTATGAATAAATTAAACGCAGTGCTGTCAAAAAATACGGGCTATCAACAACTGATGAATATGAGTGGGGTGTGGTGAAATAAAACAACCTGTAATTTAAAATATGAACATTTAAATGCCAATGACATTGTTAAATATGAATTTGTAACAATAGTGTCTTGTGATATCGAGAGAGTTTTTTCACAGAAAAAAAATATTCTAGCCGACAACAGGCGCAAATTTATTTTTGAAAATTTGTTAGACAACGTTATAGTTAAATTTAATTAATATTTGTTTCTATAATTTCAATAACTTTGAATCTAAGAAAATGGTTTGTGTGTTTTAAAGGAAAAATAAAAATTTGTTAATATAAAAATATTTATTTTTTAAAAGTTGATTTTTAGTGCAAATTTAAATGTATATTCTGAATGTTTTTGAGCAATGTAGATATCATACTTTTTTTATAAAAAAGTATGTATACAAACATAAGTACAAACCGAAACAAATTACAAATCCAGATCAGCATTAGAGTTAATTCATATTAAAAACATAAAGAAAACGCCGTTAATGACAGTCACTAAATTTCAAATCTGTCAGAATTATGTCTGCCATTGATCTAAAACATCCGTAATATAAATAACGTAAAAATTAAAATTCAATAACACTTAAATATTTTAAAACTCACCCACGACAAGTCGAAAGTATCAAATTAATTTAATGAATAGTTATTAAGCCGGATTCCAAGAAATAATTAATAATTATAATTTATATATATATATATATATATATATATATATATATAAATATAAAATTTTCGTGACCTTGGTATGATATGGTAAATTAAATCAGTTGGCGATTAAAGGTCTGTTTTACTTCAAAGTACATATATATTAAAAAAAAACCTACATGTTTCGGCAATGATTCCTTTGTCAAGGATATAAAAAATATCTTTAAACGCCAACTGATTTAATTTACCATATATATATAGTAAATTCAATTTGTTAGCGATTTAAGATTTGGTTTTACTTCAAAATGTATATATTTAAAACAATCCTACATATTTAGGCAAATGCTGCCTTTTTCAAGGAATATAAAATATAAATGACATTATATTAATGTCATATTTATACATTTGTAGTTGCTATGGATAAAATTATTCAAAGATACATTATGAATTTGTACCGATGCGATGTCGAGAGAGCTTTCCGCAGTACAACGATATTCTAGCCGACAATAGACGCCAATTTGTTTTTGAAAATTTGTTACATCACGTTGTGGTTAAATTCAATTGTAATTTTGTTCCTATAATATCAATTACTTTGAATCTAAAAAATAGTTTATGTATTTTAGCGGAAAAATAAAAGTCCAATATAAAAAATGTAATTTTTAAAAGTTGATTTTTAGTGCATATTTAAATGCATATTCGGAATGTTTTTAGTGCATACTTGAATGCATATTTTGGTGCATAATTATTCTAAGCCTAGTCATCAGTAACCATGGAAAGTCGCAAAGAAGATTGCAGAGAACGAAAATAACATATATCCCAACACTAAGCAAACATTTGGATTGATTCGGCTTTTATTTGATGAAGATCCATTATTTAAAATCGAAATAAAACTAATAGTTAATGAATAAAATAAGAAATGACTACATAAGAAAAAAATCAATATAAGTATATACAGTAAGGAAGTGCATGCAAAAATTACAATTAAAATTAGGATACATTAACTAGAGAGAAAGCGCATATAAAATATATGGAAAGCAAGAAATTTTGGCATAAGATACAGATGAAGACCAAAAACATATAGAGTAACTGTCGCTTGCACTTTCTCTAGAAAAACTAATAATAAAATCGTTTTTCCTTAGAGAAAAGGCGAGCGACAGCACCTAAGCATCGATAGTTAGAATCAGAAGCGGAGCGCCTAGGACTAGCACGCTACATTGCAAACAACTGCTTTCGTATGTAATATTTTCGCGTCATACGTTTTTCTGAACTTAAAACGGTGCTTGATTTTACAGCTTCTACACCTTGTAGGACAGAGCATAAATATCATTAAAAAATCAGAAATTCTGAAACTAACGACGAATAGGTAACGCCAAGCCAGGCTATTTGTAGAAATGCATATATGGGCAGATATGTACTTGCGTTTAACAAATATATCACATTACAAAATATAGTTATTTTGATAGTACATATAGTTAGAGAGTGAAAAATTAATTCATTTGATAGAGCATCATTTCACATGTACTGGATAAAAAATTGTCTAAACCTAGAAAACGTATTTATTTAAAAATATTCTTATTTTACAAAACATTGAATTGTTATATCAAATTTTTAATTAGACACTGACGTTACTGCTCCATTAACAAATGCATCACATTACAAAACATACTTATTTGAATAAAATCTATAGTTAGAGAGTGAAAAAAGAATATTTAATAGGGCATCAATTCAGCCATGAGTAGAGACCGGACACATCGGGCAGAAATGACGTCATTACGACGGATGATATAAATAGTCTGTAAGTACATCGCGCAGTTATTGAATAGCACTATTCATTCGGTTAACCGGTTAATACATCACGCAGATATTGAATACGGTTGACCGCACACAAAAAATAGACGTGCAGTTAACCGAATGAATAGTGCTATTAAACAACTGCGTGATGTACTAACAGATGTTGTATACTATTTATATCGTCCATCCTAATGACGTCCATTTCAGCCCGATGTGTCCCGTTTCTGATCATGAATAACCATAGAAGAATTATAAAAAAAATTGCAGAAAATGAAATATTTTCCCAGAGACTAATAACTAGAGCTGAGGATGTTTGCGGTACGGCAGGACCGTATGTAGTGCATCCCCACATTTAACTATTTATCTAAATATTCTCTGAAATGATTTGCCGGATCTCATAAATTAATAGAGTGATATTTTAGTATGCACTGGATATTGTTATTATACAAAATCATAATAGCCATTTGTATTTATGGATCATAAATAATAATACGCATGTATTTGTATTTGGTTGTGAATTCAATTTAAACTTAAAACGAATCGTAATATTTTAACGACAAGCCGTCCTTACAATACATGCATTCGAGACAAAGTGTGCAACTCTACGAATAACTTCCATAATTGATCGAAAATGGACATTTTGGAGCTGAAGTAAAGCCCCTATTCTTAGAAAATTACTATGTGCGGCAGACTATGTGCCCGAACACTAAGTAAACTAACTGCCTCGGTATATGTATTTATATGATCGTCTCTTTGTTCTTTTCTGCGTTTTTTTTTTAATATTTAACAATCAATAAAAACATCCATACATATATGTGTGTTTATTTAGGTTGTCTAACGTAAACGAATTTCAAACGCATGATGTTATTGTTATATATATGTATGCATTAATAAATGCTTTATATTTTCAAAATATTGTATTTATAAAATTGTATTTATTAAAATGTTTTGAATTTTTTATTGGCGTTGGCAAAATAAAAAAAAAATCGCAGAAAAGAACAAAGAGACGATCATATAAATACGTATACCGAGGCAGTTAGTTTACTTAGTGTTCGGGCACATAGTCTGCCGTCTTTAATTATAAACAACAAAGGCCTTTTAGTTAGAAGTTATAAGTTATAACTTCTAACTTCATTCACCTAGTTCAAGTAGGTAGTATATATAAAATATATGCAAAATATGTGCTGCCAGGCTTTGAAAGGCTGTGTGACAAGATTTTAATAAATCGAGGTTTCTTTTGTTTTCGTAGCTTTTATTGCATTTGGTTATAAAAATAATATAATAAATAGTAATAAACACAGCTTCTAATCTAGTAATATATTATCAGAATGTGTTTTTCTGGATTTTAGTTAAATTTACACCTTGTTTTAGAATATTGTGAATGAACACTTTACAATTGACTACTTACAACATGGAAATTCAATGAAACTAAAACTTCAACACTAATAAAAGGCCTTTGTTGTTTATAATAATAGTTCTTAACGACAGTAATAAAATTTTCTAAGAATAGGGGCTTTACTTCAGCTCCAAAATGTCCATTTTCGATCAATTATGGAAGTTATTCTTAGAGTTGCACACTTTGTCTCGAATGCATATATTGTAAGGACGGCTTGTCGTTAAAATATTACGATTCGTTTTAAGTTTAAATTGAAGTCACAACCAAATTCAAATACATGCGTATTATTATTTATGATCCATAAATACAAATGGCTATTATGATTTTGTATAATAACAATATCCAGTGCATACTAAAATATCACTCTATTAATTTATGAGATCCGGCAAATCATTTCAGTGAATATTTAGATAAATAGTTAAATGTGGGGATGCACTACATACGGTCCTGCCGTACCGCAAAGATCCTCAGCTCTACTAATAACCATTGTCGGAATGAATAAAGTAAGGAATGACTACATAATAAAAAACCTAAATTAGCTAATGTAATAAAATTCACAGAAAATTTACAAATAAAATAATTGACATACATTAACCTAACCCGCTTAGCGAGCGATCAGGCAAGCAAGAAATATACGGGAAACAAGAAATATGGATAAAAGGTGCAGAGCAAGACCAACAACATCTAGAGTGGCTGTCGCTGGCATCCTCTTCGTTAATTACTTTAAATAAAATAGTGATTTGAGGTGAAAATATCAGCGATAGCACCTAAACGTCGAGAGTTAGAACTAAATCAAATCTACAACTTGGATTAGACCTGGAAGTTGGAAGTTGGTAAACATTTTAACCAGTCACAATAGCTTCCTTAAGCTCTATCTTTCTCAAATCAATTTTCTCAGAGTGAATGACGTATAGGACTAGGTGGCAACATTTCATTTCACATTCCAGTAAGTACACATTATCATAAATTTGTCTTTTAGGGTTCATTTAAATAAAACTAACGGTAATTAAAATATTATTATTAATTATTAATAATAAAAGTACACTAAAACCTTAGTAACTAATAACAATAATAACAGTATTTATATTCACAATATTTATTTCACATTTATATAACAATGTTCTAAACACCACGGACGCTGCATGAATTAATGTCTTCTCCCTGGCGAGCGCTGTATATGCATAGGCCTATACACATTCGAGAATATTCCGTGTGTATGCTTCTATAGTCCTTCGGACGACTGGTGTTTATTCGAAAAGGGGCTTAAACGTGTTGACGCGTACGGCGGGTAACATCATTGCATGACTTACGTTACAGTGTTAAAAAGCATGAACAAAATTAAAACCATATTTTGAATTACTACACCAAATTTTTTATTAAAATAACACTGACACTCAGTTTCTGAAGTCACAATCTGAAGTAAATGCAATCAATTCTAATCCAAATTTTTTATTAAAATAACACTGACACTCAGTTTCTTAAGTCACAATCTGAAGTAAATGCAATCAATTCTAATAGCCATCTAATTTCCATCCATTTATTTCACTACGTTTATTTATATAAACGCACATAATCAATATCGAATATATTGAAATTACTCATTTACAAGATCAGAACCTTAACCTATTTAAAATTCTGCGGACGATCCAGTATTTACAATAAAAGTATATTACCCATGTGTAATAAATGTATATCTTGGCTTTTATTTTTCGTTATTTACTGTCATGTCTTATATCATATCGATCTCGCTTTTGCTGTAGGTTAAATGTGAACAGATACACGAATGCACTTTATGTATGGTGTTGCTAACATTAATGCTTATGAGGCTCGTCGCCTTTATGCAGAAGTTTACCCTAACCGTATTTTGCCTAGTGATAAATTTTGTACAAAAGTGCATCAACGTCTGTCAGAAGTCGGTTCATTTATACCAAATTATCGCAATGCTGGTGGACCTCGATCTAACTCCTGCAGTAGAAGATTAGACCTCGTTTGTACTCCTGCAGTTGAAGAGGGTGTTTTAAGAAGGGTTGAAGAATATCCAGGTATTAGTATTAGAAGGATTTCTGCTGCAGAAAATATTAGCGCTCCTCTAGTTTGGAGGACTTTACACCAACAACAGCTGTATCCTTATCACCTTCAACGAGTACAAGCACTAACCGTTCCTGACAACGTTTCGCAAAGTGTGTTTTACAAAATGATTTTGCAGAAAATTGTAGAAAATCCTATCTTTCCTGCTATAGTTTTGATCGGCGATGATAAAGACGGTATTATTAATTTTCGTAATAGTCACGTTTGGGCGGACGAAAATCCTCCTGATTCTGATCCTGATAGGACCAGCTTTTCTTCCTAATCGTTTAACTACTGAAGTTTATCCGGAATTTCTGCGAAACACTTTGCCAATATTATTAGAGGATGTACCCCTTCAGAATAAGTTACAGATGTGGTTTATGCATGTTAGTGCGCCGGCATATTTCGCGCATATTGTTCGTAATTATTTAAATAATTAATTTAATGGTAGATGGAGAGGATGGGGAATCCAATGCTTGGCCACCTAGATCACCTGATTTTAATCCGTTAGACTTTTTTGCTTTGGGTTACTTAAAGTCGTTAATTTATTCCACACCTGTAAATTACACAGAAGATCTCCAGCAACGAATACAAAACGCATGTGAAACAATTCGCCACTCCCAGGGAATCTTCGAAAGAGTGCAAGATTCTTTTGTATGTAGATATCAAGTATGTTTGCACGTGGAAAGTAGTCATGTCAATTTAAGCATCGCTTGTTGACTTGTTAATTTTTGTTTGTATGTTTTCCTTTTAAAGAACATTAAATGATTAAACCGCTAAGACTTTTTCTTCATCTTAATGAGAATCATTGTGGGTAAAATTTCCGAACAACTTTTTTAACACTCTGTATATATATATATATATAACTAATTAAATCCACTATATACATACATATATATATATATATATATATATATATATATATATATATATGGTAAACCTAATCAGTAGGCGATTAAAGGTCTGTATATTACTTCAAAATATATGTATTTAAAAAACTCTACATGTTTCGGCTGTATACGCCTTTTTCAAGAGAATACAAAATATGAATTCCATTATTCATATTTTGTATTCTCTTGAAAAAGGCGTATACAGCCGAAACATGTAGAGTTTTTTAAATACATATATTTTGAAGTAATATACAGACCTTTAATCGCCTACTGATTAGGTTTACCATATCATACCAAGGTCACGAAGTTATTATATATATATATATATATATATATATATATATATATATATATATATAGTAAACCTAATCAGTAGACGATTAAAGGTCTGTATATTACTTCAAAATATATGTATTTAAAAAACTTTACATGTTTCGGCTGTGTACGCCTTTATCAAGAGAATACAAAATATGAATTAAACCTAATCGCCTACTGATTAGGTTTACCATATCATACCAAGGTCACGAAGTTATTATATATATATATATATATATATATATATATATATATATATTCGTATATATGTATATATAAATTTCATAAAAAGTGCTGAAGCTGACGACTCGCTACTGTTGAATTTCGGTTCGAAGAATAAAAAATACTTATCATATCTCGTTTCTCATCGTTAGTGTATGACATTTTTGTATTATTAATGAACAATAAATGAAATGTTTGACAGATTGAAATTCCATGGTTACCTTATTTAATCTTATAATTTATTCTTTCAAATAAAACCTAATGTCAAAAACTTTAGTCAGCATGTGGTACATGGTTGAAATCAGAAAAAAAACTCTTTCTGAAGATGTCTAAATCCAATATGGCGCCTATAAGAAATTTGATAGTTGATGATGGCCAGAAAGAAACGAAACGGCGTATAAAAATTTAGAGTACACCACTGGATAGAGGTTTAGAAATGGCCACAAGGATGTGTTTTTATATTTTCTCTACAAGGCCAAATGTCGGTGCTACAGGTAAAAGAAGAAAATGGGGTTTTCGCGTTTTTTTTTTTAATAACGAAGGTCATTTGTCACAGGTCTATTTTCTTTATGGATTTATAACAAACACAAAATTTAACAACTTTGCCAAATTTAAACCTATACTCTATCTCCAATAATAAGCGAGATCCCCATGGCGAGGGCCGAAAATGAATCAGCCTGTATATTAAAATAATAAGCTTTTTTTGGTTTAGCGACCTTTATTGAAATTCAATTTATTTAAATAACGACGTTTCGACTTTTTTGTGTATAATCAAGTCTTTTTCAAGTGATTTAGAACTAAAAAAATTACAAAACGAAAGGTAAGAATTATATTTACATTATATGAAAGATTTAAAATTAAAATAATGATTAGAGTAAAGAAAAATAAAATTTAAAATTTAAAAATTTAAAAATTTAAAAATTTAAAAATTTAAAAATTTAAAAATTTAAAAATTTAAAAATTTAATAATTTAAAAATTTAAAAATTTAAAAATTTAAAAATTTAAAAATTTAAAAATTTAAAAATTTAAAAATTTAAAAATTTAAAAATTTAAAAATTTAAAAATTTAAAAATTTAAAAATTTAAAAATTTAAAAATTTAAAAATTTCGATGTTAAAACACATGCCACAGTGCAAGTGCATGGTCGGAACCAATGTCGACCCCTCATTACAGGGTCCGACCGTGTATCTCAGAATCCTAAGTGTAACTAAAATGTCTTTGTTATAGAAATGAAAATTTTTTTTTATATATATTATTTCGTTTGTTTGGTCAAGCCATGTGTTTGGGAAAATACAGTATGTTTACAATGGGGAAAAAAAATTTTTTTTGTTTTTTTGTGTGTGGGTGGGGGTTGCCTTCTATTGTTTAATGAGTGGATAATACAGTTTTGAAAGTCCAATCTCATTACGGTCGTTGATTGTTTTGTTATTCTTGAAAATGTGAATCATTTCTAATACCTCCCTAGCCTTTGCATTTTTTTGCTTGGTTATTATTTTTGTATTTTCAAAATCAAAATTGTGTTTTAATGTTATCTGGTGTTTTTTTAAAGTTGTCTGATTTTTTGCGTATTTATGTCCTTTTAATCTTTCCTGTAGTAACTGTTTTGTTTGGCCTATGTATACTTTGTCACAGTTTTGCAGGGTGTTATATATGGTATGTGATTGTTTAAGTGTTGATGTTGAGTCTTTTAGTTGTGTGTGTAGGAATTTTAGATTTTTTCCGCTTTGATGTGCTATTTTAAAATTAAATGGTTTAACTATATTGTTTAATTTTTCGGATAATCCAGTTATATAGGGTGTAGGGATATATGTTAATTCATTGGTTGTTTTATTTATATTTTGGCACTTAGTTTTGTTGTAGCCCAATTAGTATTAGAACACATCGAAGAAAATGTTATTAAATCCCTAAAAACCAAACCAACTTTTTTCAAAAGATATGTCGATGACTGCATAATGATGTTAGCAGAAAAGGAAATAAGTAATGTACAAAATAGCTTCAACAACTTGCATCCAAATTTAAACTTTACCATTGAAATTGAAAAAAACAACTCCATAAACTACTTAGACTTAATACTAATAAAAACAAGCAATAACATACAAACAATATGGTACACTAAACCAATCACATCCGGCAGATACGTAAACTTTTATTCAAACCAACCCCTATCCCACAAAAAAAAATGTTGTAACGGCGTTAGTGGACAGGGCTCTAAATCTCACCAATCCAGTTTTCAGACCAACAGTACTGAATAAAGTAAAAACTATTTTAACAGAAAACAATTATCCACCACAATTTATACAAAATATTATAAAACAGAGACTTCATAAAATATATAACAAAACTAAGTGCCAAAATATAAATAAAACAACCAATGAATTAACATATATCCCTACACCCTATATAACTGGATTATCCGAAAAATTAAACAATATAGTTAAACCATTTAATTTTAAAATAGCACATCAAAGCGGAAAAAATCTAAAATTCCTACACAAAAAACTAAAAGACTCAACACCAACACTTAAACAATCACATACAATATATAACATACCCTGCAAAGACTGTGACAAAGTATACATAGGCCAAACAAAACAGTTACTACAGGAAAGATTAAAAGGACATTAATACGCATAAAATCAGACAGCTTTAAAAAAACACCAGATAACATTGAAACACAATTTTGATTTTGAAAATACAAAAATAATAACCAAGCAAAAAAATTCAAAGGCTAGGGAGGTATTAGAAATGATTCACATTTTCAAGAATAACAAAACTATCAACGACCGTAACGAGATTGATGGACTTTCAAAACTGTATTATCCACTCATTAAACAATAGAAGACAACCCCACCCACACACAAAAAAACAACAACAAAAAATTTTTTCCCATTGTAAACATACTGTATTTTCCCAAACACATGGCTTGACCAAACAAACGAAATAATATATATAGAATTTTTTTTTCATTTCTATAACAGACATTTTAGTTACACTTAAGATTCTGAGATACACGGTCGGACCCTGTAATGAGGGGTCGCCATTGGTTCCGACCATGCATTTGCACTGTGGCATGTGTTTTAACATCGAAATAAATTAGGTGAGTTTTGTATCTTTTAAATTTTTAAATTTTTAAATTTTTAAATTTTTAAATTTTTAAATTTTTAAATTTTTAAATTTTTAAATTTTTAAATTTTTAAATTTTTAAATTTTTAAATTTTTAAATTTTTAAATTTTTAAATTTTTAAATTTTTAAATTTTTAAATTTTTAAATTTTTAAATTTTTAAATTTTTAAATTTTTAAATTTTTAAATTTTTAAATTTTTAAATTTTTAAATTTTTAAATTTTTAAATTTTTAAATTTTTTAATTTTTTAATTTTTTAATTTTTAAATTTTTAAATTTTTAAATTTTAAATTTTATTTTTCTTTACTCTAATCATTATTTTAATTTTAACTCTTTCATATAATGTAAATATAATTCTTACCTTTCGTTTTGTAATTTTTTTAGTTCTAAATCACTTGAAAAAAACTTGATTATACACAAAAAAATCGAAACGTCGTTATTTAAATAAATTGAATTTCAATAAAGGTCGCTAAACCAAAAAAAGCTTATTATTTTAATATTATGCACACGGACAATAAAATAAATAAGAAATAAATTTTAATTTCTTATAAACACTAAATATATATATATATATATATATATATATATATGTGTTTAGATAATTTCTTAGCCGTTTACTAAATATAACAATTGATTAATTACTGGAGTTTTTCGGCTTTTATATGAAATATTTACAAATATCAAATTAGAATGTATGTAATTGCAGAGTAAGTGGGGATGTAAACATTGCTGTCTACAAATTACAAAGCAAATCATACGAATTTTTTTTATTTGAAAAATATGGTCTACGTTGGGATTCGAACCCAAGTCTACAGCTTGCCGGGCTGTCGCTTTTACCACTAAGCCACAATAGACCCAGATTCAAGCTATTTAGAAATGCATTATAAAGTAACAGTGTTAATGAATCAGATGTCAGTTATTGAATGTAGATGTCAAGTTGAAAGCAGAAGTCAGTTTTGAAAGCTCATGTCAGTTTTGATAGCAGATGTCAGTTAGTGAAAGCAAATGTCAGTTAATGAAAGCAGATGTCTGATTTGAAAGCAGGTGTCAGATATGAAAGCAAACGTCAGATTAGAAAGCAGATGTCTATTTTGAAAGTAGATGTGAGTTATTGAAAGCAGATGTCAGTATTTTGAGAGCAGATGTACAGATTTGAATGTTGGAAATGCTAATTATTACTCCATAGCTATAAGTGTTTAGATAATTTCTTAACCGCTTATTAAAGATAACAATTGATAAATTATTGGCGTTTTTCGGCTTTTATATGAAATATTTACAAATATCAAATTAGAATGTATGAAATTGCAGTGTAAGTGGGGATGTAAATATTGCTGTCTACAAATTACAAAGCAAATCATACGAAATTCTTTTTTTATTTGAAAAATATGGTCTACGTTGGGACTCGAACCCAAGTCTACAGCTTGCCGGGCTGCTTTCATTAACTGACATTTGCTTTCACTAACTGACATCTGCTATCAAAACTGACATGAGCTTTCAAAACTGACTTCTGCTTTCAACTTGACATCTACATTCAATAACTGACATCTGATTCATTAACACTGTTACTTTATAAAGCATTTCTAAATAGCTTGAACCTGGGTCTATTGTGGCTTAGTGGTAAAAGCGACAGCCCGGCAAGCTGTAGACTTGGGTTCGAGTCCCAACGTAGACCATATTCTTCAAATAAAAAAATTTCGTATGATTTGCTTGTAATTTGTAGACAGCAATGTTTACATCCCCACTTACTCTGCAATTACATACATTCTAATTTGATATTTGTAAATATTTCATATAAAAGCCGAAAAACTCCAATAATTTATCAATTGCTATATATATATATATATATATATATATATATATATATATATATATATATTAAAAATAATAGACTTTTTATTGGTTTAGCGACCTTTTATTGAATTATGATGTTTTATTCTACGACGTTTCGACTTTTACTATTTTTCAGTCTTTTTCAAGTATCTAGAAACAAGAATTAATACAATGAGAATATGAGAATTGTGTTTGCTTTTGTGAGATTGAATTAACAATTAAATTAACAATTAAAATTAAAATTAGATTAAAGACTGAATTACCAATTAGATTAACAATTAGAGTTAAAATTTAAAATTAGATTAATAATGAGTAAGGACAATTAAAGTGATTACATCTGTATAAATGAATAGAAAAATTTGAATTAAGCTACAAAAATTTTTCTATTCATTTATACAGATGTAATCACTTTAATTGTCCTTACTCATTATTAATCTAATTTTAAATTTTAACTCTAATTGTTAATCTAATTGGTAATTCAGTCTTTAATCTAATTTTAATTTTAATTGTTAATTTAATTGTTAATTCAATCTCACAAAAGCAAACACAATTCTCATATTCTCATTGTATTAATTCTTGTTTCTAGATACTTGAAAAAGACTGAAAAATAGTAAAAGTCGAAACGTCGTAGAATAAAACATCATAATTCAATAAAAGGTCGCTAAACCAATAAAAAGTCTATTATTTTTAATATTAAGACACGGCCAATAAAATAAATAAGAAAAATAAAATTCTTATAAACACTAAATATATATATATATATACTCTGTTACGTGCCCGTAACGCGCAACGTTTTATTACTTTATTTCTTATTATAATATAATTAATATCTTCAATATATTTCGTTTCATTTCCAACGAACCTACCTGTATAGGCATCGTTATTCGTTATTTAAATATATATTCAATTTCTTTCAAGTTTTTTTTCCTTTTTTCTTGACCTTTAGTGCTCGCTTTGTTTTTTTGTTAAGAAAAGTACGACTCGCTGTCGACGATTTGGTTGTTCGCTATCGATCTTTTTGAACGAAGTTACGTTCTGTATCTAACACGGATATCGATCGATGTAGCCGTATTGTAATTATTGTAATTACGGCCCCGTAGGGATATTAATCGATCAAACATATCTAAAAATTATTCGCTAAATGCGATATCTCCTTGGGAGGATTTAAAGTGTTGGAAAAAAAATACACTTGTAACTCGTTAAATAATCATCGTTTTCATTTTTAACCGCCATCAAACGCAATAGTTGGTATGTATAGAGCTATCTCTGTAACTTTCTTTTCTCTTATTTTCGTTGTATTCCCTTATTTAGATGGTGTGGCCGACGGGTAAGCAATCCCGAAACATCATCTGATTGTCCCGCCAGTGACGCTTCTTTTTGCTCTGGAGGGAGAAGGACAGGATTGCCGTTATTCCATCAGATAAGCCCTAGTTTCGCTAATTTAAGTTCTTTTTTTTACCTTTTCATTGTCATTCGTAACATTCTTATTTCTTTCATATATAAATTTTATTATTATTAATTAATAGTTCGTCGTCAAATAGTTCCAGGTGTTTTCCAAACGAAAAACCTGAGTCGCCTGACCTTCCTTTTTTGTAGATCATTTCTTATACCTTTTTGTTGTCGTTTCAATTTAACCTTCCGTTTAAACTTAAATTTATTTCAACACATTAATTGTTTGTATGTCATATTTTTGCTAATTAATTATAATACGTTCATCAACACTTTAATTGTTCTTATTTCCTATTTTTGCTAATTAGAATACTTTTTTTTAAGCCATTAATTAATAATTAATTAATACTTTTTTAACACATTAATTGTTGATATTACCTATTTTTGCTAATTAATTAGAATGCTTTTTTTTATTCATTAATTGTTGGTATTTCATATTTTTGCCAATTAATTAGATTACTTTTTTTAACACATTAATTGTTGATATTTCATATTTTTGCTGATTAATTAGTATACTTTCATTAACACATTCATTGCTTGTATTTCATATTTTTGCTAATTAATTAGATTACTTTCATTATACGCAATTACATATTTTGCAGAATCTTATTTGAATTTTAAAACGTTCTAGCTAAAGATCGTTTTATGTCAACGAATTGTTGAACTTGTAATTTATTGTGAACCGACAAGAAAGAATACGTATTGTTTTTTTTTTGGCGTACTAAGGCCCTCAGCCGCTCTGTAAATTATTATACTTAACGTTTTATTCAAATCATATAATTTTATTTCTAATTAATTAATATTTTTCCTTCACTTGTGCCTGGCCTTCAGCCGAAAATAACATATAAATTTTATACTTCAATTTGATATATTTTTTTCTTTTGTCTTTGAATATATACTGTGCGTTCAATAAATAAGTTGTTTGGTTGGAAACGACGAATTTTCTTTTCCTTCCCTCGTCTCTCGATCTTCGAGAGTGGAACGAGTCCCGGTCTTGGAACCGGCCTTCTGCCCCACGCTGCTTGCCTTCATTCGGTGGCGCCCCTTTTCCACCAAGTTTAGTTACCTTTCTTACCTCTGGGTCTCCCCACCCCTGGGCTGAGGCAGCCTCAGAAGCCGGGTGGGCCGTTGGACGTTGGCAAGAACGGGCAGGGGCGGTTCTAGTGGACCGAGACTGGGTCTGCTCCGGGGAGCGTTTTCTGTTTTTTTTTTCTTTTTTTTTGTTATTTTAAGAACGATACCTAGCGTTCGTAGCAACTTGGCGCCCAACGTCAATTATCTTTACTGGGTGACGTTTATTTCTTTTCCTTCTCTTGTTGTATATATACAGGGTGTTGTGTAATTGTATATATACAGGGTGTTCTTTTTCTCTCTCTTTTTTTTGACATTCTCTGTATACCTGTTTTCTTTACCTTGCCTAACCGCTTCGCTTATTTGGCGGAGGGGGTGGTTTCACTGTAGTTTTTTTTGGTAGCCTCCGTAAGGATGAGCTACAATACGAACTCCAGGTTAGGGGTATTAGTGTTGACGACTCCAAGACCGTCGAACAGTTGCGCAGTTTGTTGCGTCCTCTATTACGCCTGAAAGGCGCAAATACTTCCTTATCATATCCAGAATTTTTAGTGGATGTAGCGTCAGAGTTGGATGCTCTGCGGGTAAAAACACGTGATGCGGATTTGTTGGTAGCATCTCAGGAAGTGAGCAATGTCCAGCAGTTGGACACGCTTCGTGTTCGGTTGCATCATGCCATCAATAGGGTTAGTCGTTTGTCTCTGGCTTCCTTGAGTCCAGAGCAAAGTGCTGAGCTTTCTCAATTCCTAGCCATTTTGTTGGAGCGCTTGGACGAACTTGATCGAATTCGGTCTGCAGCCCAGCAAGCAATGCACGACGTCTTCAACCCAACCGTGGCGAACTTGAACCCCGCATTCACAGAACCCTCTCTTCTCGCTCATTCCACCCTCTTACCGCATTCTAATACTCGTTCGCAGCCTGTCCAGAAATGGCAGATTAAGTTTAATGGTGATCAGTGAGTTTCGGTTCACAATTTTTTGGAGCGCGTCGAAGAACTTCGTACTGCGCGTAACGTTTCTGAATCGCAGTTGTTTGAGTCTGCGATTGATCTGTTTGAGGGTAGAGCCTTGCTATGGTTCCATTCCTGTCGTCATCGTTTTTCTAGTTGGCCTTCCTTACGTGAGCTTTTGATTGAACATTTTGAACCTCGCGATTATAAGGCACGTCTCTTCGATGACATTCAGAACCGCACCCAGGATCCGAATGAAAGTTTTGTGGAATATTATTCCAGTATGTCCGCTATGTTTAGGCGTTATGGTGACTTAACCGAAAACATGCAGCTAGGCTTACTTGTTCGAAATTTAGCTCCCTTTTATACGATGCAATTACCGACCGTTCGCAGTTTGGTTGAACTTGAGGATGAGTGCCTCAAGCTCGAGTTAAAGAAGCATCGAGCGGATCACTATAAACCGCCTTCTCGTCTTCGTGCTAATTATGTTGAGCCCGATTTAGATTGTGTTAGCACATCTGTTACTGACTCGCCTAGGAATCGCTCGCGTCCTCGCGAAGCCGCTGTTAGCGCCGTCCAGGCCGGCACGTCTAACACTGCAAAATGCTTTAATTGTGGGTAGGCAGGTCATTTGTATGACTCCTGTTCTTCGCCTCGACGACTCTTCTGCTATCGGTGTGTTGAACCGAATGTTACTGTTCGCACTTGTCCCCCGATGTTCGGGAAACGCTTCCGGGAATCGCTAGATGGTCGAGTGGCCACTCCTGAAAGTACTATCACGGAAAATATCGACCGAAGTCTAATTTATCTAGATTTTGTAATGTCCCGGGTCGCGGGCGACCAGCGTCCCTATCTAACTGTCTCTATCTCTGGTTGTACAATTTCCGGACTTTTGGATTCTGGCGCTAATAAATCCTTACTGGGAGGTGAAGGATATTCTTTGTTGTCTCGTTTAGGTTTATCGTTACGGCATCAGGTTGTCGAGTGTACCGTAGCGAATGGCCAGAAATGTTTTAGAATTGGAGTCATGTCTGCGCCTGTTTCTTTAGAAGACAAGACTCGTTTTATTGATTTTCTCGTTGTCCCCGAATTACCGCACAAACTCATTCTCAGAGTTGACTTTTGGATTTCTTTCGATATCGTCCCTGATCTTCGAAATTACTGTTGGCATTTCTCGAGTTCTGATCCCACTGTTTCCGTGCAAAGTATCCGTAGTAGCCCTTCCTTGTCTGAGGCTCAACGCCTTGCTTTGGATCAACTTCTTGCTGACAAGCAGACGTTGATGAGTAGAAGTCTTGGTCGTACGCATTTGGTGTCTCATACTATCGAAGTGCTTCCTGGCACTAAGCCCATTAAGCAGCGTTATTATCCCGTTTCTCCAGCCAAACAGCAAATCATCGATGCGGAGATACAAGAAATGTTAGCTGCAGACATCATTGAACCCTGTCGTAGCCCTTGGTCTTCGCCAGTCTGTATGGTTCCGAAAAAGGATGGCACCCATCGCTTTTGCGTCCATTATCGCCAGCTCAATGCCGTCACTCTTAAAGATGCGTACCCCCTACCTCTTATTTCGGATATTATGAATCAGTTACAAGATGCCAAATTTCTCAGTTCCCTCGACATTAAGAGCGCTTACCTTCAAGTGCCTATCGCCGAAGAATCTAGGGATTTTACTGCCTTTGTCGTCCCCAAAGGATTATATCGTTTTAAGGTCATGAATTGGATTAACCAATGCCCCTGGTACTTGGCAAAGGTTAATGGATTCTATCTTGGGCCCTGAACTACAGCCCTCTGTTTTCGTTTATCTTCATGACATTGTGGTCGTTAGCAAAGATTTTGAGTCACATGTTAACACCTTGAGTTTAGTTTTTGATCGTCTTCATGCTGCTGGTTTAGTGGTTAGTTTTGACAAGTGTCAATTTTGTAGGCCGCAGCTGAAATATTTAGATTTCGTAGTTGATGAATTAGGTTTGAAACCAGATCCCGATAAGGTTGAGTCTATCGTGAGAATTCAACCTCCGCGCACAGTCAAAGAAGTACGTCGTTTTGTGGGTACGTGTAGTTGGTATCGTAAGTGGTGTAAGGATTTCGCTTCTATGGTTTCGCCACTCACCGCTTTAACTAAGAAGAACGCACGTTGGTGTTGGAGCGAACAGTGCGAAAAGGCCTTCCAGTCTTTGAAGGAAAGTAGTGACCGCACCTATTCTAACTTGTCCCGACTTTACACGTACGTTTCATCTCGCCACAGACGCGTCTGCAGTCGGTATCGGCTGTGTCTTATCGCAACATTTCGACGATGGAGAAAAGGTCATTTGTTATCTTTCTCGTTCCCTTACTCCATCGGAACGCAAGTATAGTGCAACCGAAAGGGAATTACTCGCTATTATTTGGTCTGTAGAGAAATTACGTCCCTATCTGGAGAGTTTTCACTTTAAGGTCATCACCGATTGTCACTCTCTTTTGTGGCTACATCGTCTGAAAGATCCGCAAGGACGATTAGCTCGCTGGCAATTAAGGTTGATGCCATTTGATTATGAGGTAATACATAGGAAAGGTTCTGAGCATGCCGTTCCTGATTTTTTGTCTCGCAGCGTTCCAGCCACTGGTGATGTTGAGGTTTGTCCTGTACAGGTCCAGGACAATTGGTTGAACAGAATGGTTGACAGAGTGCAACGTCGACCGCGACATTTTCCTCTTTGGCGTGTTGAACAAGGTCGCCTGTATAAACATGGCATGTCCCGCTATCCCGCTTTTGGTTATCCAGCGAGCGAATGGAGGCTTGTACCTCCCAAAACTGAACGCGCTGAAATCATTCGACAGTGTCATGATCGTCCCACTTGTGGTCATGGAGGCGTGACTAAGACTGTGGCCCGAGTTGCACAAAAATATTATTGGCCAAAAATGCGTGCCGATGTCGCCGATTTCGTTCGACATTGTGCGGTGTGCATCAGCACCAAGCCCGAACAACGTGCTCCCGCTGGACATCTCTTGAGTAAAGTGGTTACTGCCACTCGGCCTTGGCAGATTGCTTGCGCCGATCTTATTGGCCCCTTACCTCGATCAAGCAAAGGTTTCTCTTATATCCTAGTTGTTTGTGATACCTTCAGTAAATTCGTTTTATTATTCCAGTTACGTACCGCTACTGCGAAAGTGATTACGCAGATTTTGGAGAATGAAGTCTTTCTAATGTTTGGAGCTCCTTCCTCCTTGATTGTAGACAATGGAGTACAGTATCGTAGCAAGCTTATGCAGGATCTGGCCGAAACTTATCACGTCCATCTGGCTTTTACTGCAAACTATCATCCCCAAGGCAATCCGACAGAGAGAGTCAATAGGGTTATCAAAACCATGCTCTCCGCCTACGTCAAAGACAATAATCGTCTTTGGGATAATTTCTTGTCTAAGATTGGCTTTGCTATTCGGTCGTCTAAGCATGAAGTTACCAGTGTAACACTTAATTTCGTTACTTTCGGTAGAGAAATCTCCATCGATGGTCGAGAGGAAACTTTCGTACCACCCGACGAACGAGATCTTGAGGTTATTGCCGATGAGAGAAAACGTGCCTTCGCTAAGCTCTATCGAGACATTCAAGCTCGAATTCTGAAAGCTCATACCCGAAGCGCACATCAGTATAATCTACGCAGGAGAATTGAACCACTGTAATTGAATCAACGAATCTGGAGGCGCAATTATGTCTTGTCTGACGCTTCCAAACAATTTGCAGCGAAGTTAGCTCCTAAATTTGTCGGTCCCTTTACCATCACTTGTATTGTCTCGCCTTGGACTTACCAACTGTCTGATGATGCCGGTCGGACTTCGATTTGGAACATCAAAGACTTAAAGGCTCATCCTCCCGACGTGGAGTGACGTTCCACTTGTGTTCTGTTGACGACCCTTGTTTCCTGATTTTTGAACTTGATTACTTTAGTTTGCCTTCTCTTTTGTTCGTTTCTGAGATTACCGCACTTCCTTGATGGCCTGTCTGGGGGTTCACGAATACCCAGTCTGGTGTAATCCACCATGTCGTAGAAGGCGATTAAACGGAGTCCGTTTGTTTAGTATTGTTCCTTCCATCTTGAACACTGTCTTTTTTTTGGCATGTCTGGGGGCTAGACGAATACTCAGTCTGGTACATCTGCCATGTCGTAAGAGGCGACTAAAAGGAGTCTTATTTAGTTCGTTTCTTCGTCCCGATATCGTCGACGAATAGTATCTCATTCCTTTTTCTTTTAGATTTTTTTGAACTTTGATTTCTTTTCCTTTTTGGAGGATATTTCTTTAGTTTGGGAGTTTCACATTGTTTGGACTCGTGTGGAATACTTTTATTTTATTTTCTTTTGAAACATTTAGACTTTCTTTTCTTACCGTATATCTTTTTTTCAGACAATTTATCTTTGATATTTACTCTGAGATAAGGTATAGCTCGTTACCTTACCGTTACCGTTCTCTCTTTTATTTCTCTTGAGTATATCTTATCTCGAGTTTTGTTTGAGTTCTTATGCCAAGCAGGAACTTGGTGGGTTACTTGGCGTTCACGCCTACGTTAACTTTATATACCGGATTTGACATTTTTCTCTATTTTGACTTTTTATCTTACTTTGGACCATATAGGTTTCTTAAGCTTGTCTTTGCCTGGTCTCGCTGAGTCCGGCAGTTTTGTGGTTGCTTAACGTTAGTTATTTTTGTTCCGGAAATTGATCGGATTATTTTTGTTTTTTTTGTAGTTAAAGGCTGCACCTGCTGAGTCGGGGTTTGCTTGCGCTGTCGCCGTGTCGTGGATTACGTTTCTGGATTTCTTTTCTTACTGTCTGTCTTTTTCCCACCCACGAATTGAGAGCATGAGGGCCTTGCCGTTTCCACATTGCCGCACCTCTCGGTTCCCTTCACCTAGCTTTCTTCTCCTGTATACCTGCTTCACTTTTCCATCCTTTCTATTTTCTTACTCAAGCTTTTCTATACTCTACTTCTATTTTCCTCTTTACTTTTTTTTCCGTCCGGAAAGGTGTACTCTCGGCTTGGTCTTAGTCGGGGCATTCCTCCGTCGCAGCTGGTTGTAGTCCTTTGGTTAGTTTGGGCCTACTTCACCCTCGATAAAAAGGGCTCTTGTATTTAAAATAAAAATCCATAAAAATTATTAAACACAAAAAATTCTTAAAAAAAAAAAAGTAAACTTCTTTTCCTTTTTTTTATAGGGAGTGTTAGGGGAATTGTTACGTGCCCGTAACGCGCAACGTTTTATTACTTTATTTCGTATTATAATTAATTAATATCTTCAATATATTTCGTTTCATTTCCAACGAACCTACCTGTATAGGTATCGTTATTCGTTATTTAAATATATATTCAATTTCTTTAAAGTATTTTTTCCTTTTTTATTGACCTTTAGTGCTCGCTTTGTTTTTTTGTTAAGAAAAGTACAACTCGCTCTCGACGATTTGGTTGTTCGCTATCGATCTTTTTGAACGAAGTTACGTTCTGTATCTAACACGGATATCGATCGATGTAGCCGTATTGTAATTATTGTAATTACGGCCCCGTAGGGATATTAATCGATCAAACATATCTAAAAATTATTCGCTAAATGCGATATCTCCTTGGGAGGATTTAAAGTGTTGGAAAAAAAAATACACTTGTAACTCGTTAAACAATCATCGTTTTCATTTTTAACCGCCATCAAACGCAATAGTTGGTATGTATAGAGCTATCTCTGTAACTTTCTTTTCTCTTATTTTAGTTGTATTCCCTTATTTAGATGGTGTGGCCGACGGGTAAGCAATCCCGAAACATCATCTGATTGTCCCGCCAGTGACGCTTCTTCTTTCCCTGTAGGGAGAAGGACAGGATTGCTGTTATTCCATCAGATAAGCCCTAGTTCCGCTAATTTAAGTTCTTTTTTTTACCTTTCAATTGTCATTCATAACATTCTTATTTCTTTCATATATAAATTTTATTATTAATAATTAATAGTTCGTCGTCAAATAGTTCCAGGTGTTTTCCAAACGAAAAACCTGAGTCGCCTGATCTTCCTTTTTTGTAGATTATTTCTTATACTTTTTGTTGTCGTTTCAATTTAACCTTGCGTTTAAACGTAAATTTATTTCAACACATTAATTGTTTGTATTTCATATTTTTGCTAATTAATTAGAATACCTTTTTTTTAACCCATTAATTTTGGTATTTCATATTTTTGCCAATTAATTAGATTACTTTTTTAACACATTAATTGTTGATATTTCATATTTTTGCTGATTAATTAGTTTACTTTCATTAACACATTCATTGCTTGTATTTCATATTTTTGCTAATTAATTAGATTACTTTCATTATACGCAAGTGCATATTTCGCAATTACAATTTTGCGGAATCTTATTTGAATTTTAAAACGTTCTAGCTAAAGATCGTTTTATGTCAACGAATTGTTGAACTTGTAATTTATTGTGAACCGACAAGAAAGAATACGTATTGTATTTTTTTGGGCGTACTAAGGCCCTCAGCCGCTCTGTAAATTATTATACTTAACGTTTTATTCAAATCATATAATTTTATTTCTAATTAATTATTCTTTTTCCTTCACTTGTGCCTGGCCTTCAGCCGCAAATAACATATAAATTTTATACTTCAATTTGATATATTTTTTCTTTTGTCTTTGAATATATACTGTGCGTTCAATAAATAAGTTGTTTGGATGGAAACGACGAATTTTCTTTTCTTTCCCTCGTCTCTCGATCCTCGAGAGTGGAACGAGTCTCGGTCTCGGAACCGGCCTTCTGCCCCACGCTGCTTGCCTTCTTTTTTTATATATACTTTTTAATCAAGTTTCCGAGTTTGCGACTTCCAGCGGCATAAATTCGGTGGCGCCCCTTTTCCACCTAGTTTAGTTACCTTTCTTACCTCTAGGTCTCCCCACCCCTGGGCTGAGGCAGCCTCAGAGGCTGGGTGGGCCGTTGGACGTAGGCAAGAACGGGCAGGGGCGGTTTTAGTTGACCGAGACTGGGTCTGCTCCGGGGAGCGTTTTCTAGTTTTTTTTAAATTTTTTTTTGTTATTTTAAGCACGACACCTAGCGATCGTAGCAACTCGTATATATGTATATATAAATTTCATAAAAAGTGCTGAAGCTGACGACGGGTAAATAACCCCAAACCCAGCCATTTATAAAAGTAGATATCTATATTCTGGAACTTCGTCATGGGTAACCTCTGAAAAATTTCAAAGAAGAAATTAAATATCTCCGAATACTAAGAAAATAATAAGAAAAACTACAATTAAATTAATGAGGACACATTAACCTAACCCACTTAGCGAGCGAAGACTAGGAAAAAATATATGAGAATAAAAAAATATGGCCATTATATGCAGATGAAGATGAAAAACATATAGAGTGACTATCGCTGACGCTTTCTTCTGGATCTACTAATAATAAAATAGTTAGTCCAGGAGAAAGAATGAGCGACAGCACTTAAACATCGATAGCTAGAATCAAATCTTAAACACGAATTGGCTCTGGTTAGTTAGTAGTTCGAAAATATAGAAGCGGAGCGTCTAGGTGTAGGAGGCAACATTTCACGCAACTGCTTTAGCAGGAAATACTGTTGCATTAAATGTTTTTCTGAACTTAAAACGGTGCCTTGATTTTACAGATTCTACACCTTGCGAGAAGGAGCATAAACATAATTCAAAAATCGGAAATTTCCGAATGTGAGAACGGATAGATAACACCAAGTCAGACTATTTATAAAAGTACATATCTGTCTACGCTATTGTTGAAGTTAGTCATGAGTAACCATGGAAGAATTCCAGAGAAAATTGCAAAAAACCAAAATGAAATATTTTCCCAGAGACTAATAACCATTATCGGAATGAATAAAGTAAGGAATGACTACATAATAAAAAACCTAAATTAGCTGATATATTAAAATTCACAGAAAATTTACAAATAATATAATGGGCATACATTAACCTAACCCGCTTAGCGAGCGATCAGGCAAGCAAAAAATATACGGGAAACAAGAAATATGGATAAAATGTGCAGAGCAAGGCCTACAACATCTAGAGTGGCTGTCGCTGGCATCCTCTTCTTTAATTACTTTAAATAAAATAGTGATTTGAGCTGAAAATATCAGCGACAGCACCTAAACGTCGAGAGTTAGAACCAAATCAAATCTACAACTTGGATTAGACCTGGATGTTGGAAGTTCGTAAACATCTTAATCAGTCACAATAGTTTTTTTAAGTTCTATCTTTTTCAAATCAATTTTCTTAGCGTGAATGACGTATAGGACTAGGTGGCAACATTTCATTTCACATTCCAGTAAGTACATATTATCATAAATTTGTCTTTTATGGCTCGTCTAAATAAAACTAACGATAATTAAAAACACTATATTAATAACAAAAGTACACTAAAACGCTTAGTAACTAATAACAATAATAACAGTATTTATATTCACAATATTTATTTCACATTTACATATCAATGCTCTAAATACCACGGACGCTGCATGAATTAATGTCTTTTCCCTGGCGAGCGTTGTATATACATAGGCCAATTCGAGAGTATTCCGGATGTACGCTTCTGTAGTCCTCCGGGCCACTGGTGTTTATTCGAAAAGGGGCTTAAACGTGTTGACGCGTACGGCGGGTAACATCATTGCATGACTTACGTTACAGTATTAAAAAGCATTAACAGAATTAAAACCATATTTTGAATTACTACACCAAATTTTTTATTAAGACCAGCTTTTCTTCCTAATCGTTTAACTACTGAAGTTTATCTGGAATTTCTGCGAAACACTTTGCCAATATTATTAGAAGATGTACCCCTTCAGGATATGTTACAGATGTGGTTTGTGAATGATAGTGCGCCGGCACATTTCGCGCATATTGTTTGTAATTATTTAAATAATTAGTTTAATGGTAGATGGAGAGGATGGGGGAATCCAAATGCTTGGCCACCTAGATCACCTGATTTTAACCCGTTAGACTTTTTTGCTTGGGGTTACTTAAAGTCGATAATTTATCCCACTCCTGTAAATGATACAGAAGATCTCCAGCAATGAATACAAAACGCATGTGAAACAATTCACCCCTCCCCGGGAATCTTCGAAAGAGTGCAAGATTCTTTTGTACGTAGATGTCAAGTATGTTTGCACATGGAAAGAAGTCGTGTCAATTTAAGTATCGCTTGTTGAGTTGTTAATTTTTGTTTGTATGTTTTTCTTTAAAAGAACATAAAATGATTAAACCGCTAAGACTTTTTCTTCATCTTAATGAGAACCATTGTGGGTAAAATTTCCGAATAACTTTTTTAACACTCCGTATATATATATATATATATATATATATATATATATATATATATATGGTAAACTTAATAAGTCGGCGATTAAAGGTCAGGTTTATTACTTCAAAGTATATATATTTAAAACAACCCCACATGTTTCGGCAATGATGCCTTTGTCAAGGAAATAAAAAATATAAATGACAGAATATAAATGTCAAATAATTGAGTTGCTATGGTTTAAATTATTCAAAAATACATTCCAATAATAATAATAAATCATGCCTTAGTATTCCAAAAAATAGATAGCAATGTGTGAACATATGTGTTGTTCGCTGCTACCAGCTTGTGTCTTTTTCTGGGTATGAATTTGTGTGTTGGTTGCTGCTGGCAGCTTGCGTCTCTCTCTGGGTGTGTGGTTTTGTATTTGTGTGAGCGCGTAAGTGTAGGGTTTTGTATGTTGGTGCGCTCGTGCGTGTGTTTAGTGACCGGTCGCGTAAATTTAGAGAGATCGGATAACCAGCCGTTGCGTAGGGCCGCCAACCCTTTCCCAGCAACTTCTTTACTTTTCCGTGCAGGCCCGACAAAATATACAAATATACAAAATACAAAATATGAATTCATTCATTCATATTTTGTATTCTCTTGATAAAGGCGTACACAGCGTACATGTAGAGTTTTTTAAATACATATATTTTGAAGTAATATACAGACCTTTAATCGCCTACTGATTAGGTTTACCATATATTTATATATATATATATATATAAATATACAAATAAGAGTAAATTAATAAATTCTGACAATGGAGCAACTCTCTAGCCTAGTTTGTATGTCTTATTGTAACTGTAGTAATTATTTTTGGGCAAGTTTTTTCACGCTTCACGGTTCCTTAATTTTTACAAAATGCTTAAATAGCATATAAAGGTTTGTTTTAATTTTATAAATTTAGTGTTATCCCATTGGCGATTTGGTGACGAGTGTATCTTCAAAGGTTGTACCTTAGACCTTAGCCAAAGGAGGTACGTTTAACGCTATCTTTCTTTTTCAAATTGTTCTATTGAAGTTTGCAACTTATTTGCCGAAATTCGTATTTAGAATTTTATTAATCTACTGTGGTTAGAGATTTTTTTTGCCTCTGTTTGTTTCGGTATATACAGTAAAAGTCAAATTATCGGCATATCGTCAACAATATTATGTAAACCATAAATTTTATCTTCTTCTTTGACGACGTGATGAATGTTGTTATTATATGTATCAGAATCAAGAGAAGTACAATAAACAGCAAATAAAATAGGCAAATCGGCAGTACTGACAGAAAACAAATTTTTGACAGGACAAGCTAAAAGAGGAAGACCACAAACATCTAGGGTGACTGTCGCTGGCATTGTCTTCTATAATTACATGTAATAAAATAGTAATTATTGCTAAAAAGGCCGGCGACAGCATCTAAACGCCGAGAGTTAGAACCAAATCAAATCTAGAGCCTAGATTAGACCTGGGCGTTGGTAGTTCGTAAATACAGAAGCGAAGCACCTAGAACTATGTGGCAGCATTTCGAGCAAACATCTGCTACCATTACAAGTTTTCGCTTTAAACGTTTTTCCGAACAAACTATTCTTGATTTTACATATTTTACACCGAATAATATAGAACAGATGAGAACTTAAATTTTATTTAAAGAATTTCAATAAAATTTTTAAATGTTACCAACTTTATATTAAAGTCATAGGCTGGTCTAAATAACAATTTTGTTATACGCAAGACATATACACCCAGTTTAGTACGGACCACGTGCTTCTCAAATGATTTTACAATTTAAATGTGTATCACAAACTAAATCAAATATATCAACTTATATGATTATATAATAGTTAATATTATGGGAATTTCTCTGTATAATATTCATTTTTTATTACATATCACTAATCAATCTGGGAAAGATTCGCTATTATTCTTAATGAGTAGTTACTCATTTGATGAGAAACTTACTTAGTTTTTGCTCAGAGAAATTTCACAAAACATCCACTTTTCCAAATTTTCAAGCCTGCTTATAACAGTACTGTAATGTGGATAATATTTACTTGGCTGTAGGTTCTCTTGAGGTTTAACTTGAATCTTTTACTAAACTCCGAATTGGCGGAGACTGTGACTTGAAACCCTTTCAACATTTAATGTTATCCCACCTTAATCCAGCATTATCCCACTGGCTATTTGGTGAGGAGCATATCTTCAAAGGTTGTACCTTAACCCAAGACGCCACCTTTAACACTACTGTTCTACTGAGAATGGCAACTTAGTTGCCGAAATATGTATTTAGAGATTATTGATTTATATTTTGGTTAGGGATTTTTCTTGTTTCTGTCGGTTTTACTAAGCTCCATTAAAAAAAAATCATTCTCGATCATATTTTTAGGCCTAAATTGAGACTTATTTGCCTCCACCACACATCGATTTTGTACAATTCATTTATATATGGTAGCGTTACAATATTTATGTTAGACGTCACGATGACCGCATTATTTCCAAAATTTGAATTCATACATCATTTTAATGCGTATTTCGTTGATACTCGTCTTGTGTTACTTAACTATTACCTAAATACTAATAATAATGCAACAACAGTGTATACGTACCGTGTAAAGTTGTTGCGTTATTATACGTGTTAGCTTTACTATGCCCCATATGCGACACTTTGATTAGTGGTTTTACCTACTGATGATGACAACTTAGTTGTTGAAATACGTATTTAGGATACGATTATTAATTGTGGTAAGGATTTTTCTTTAATTAAGGATTTACTTAAATAATTAATAAATTTCGAACCCCCTGTAAGAGATTTATTAAATGTTTAGACATTACTCAGAATCTAATATCTTTCGCTATTTCCAGTAGAAATATGACGTTCAATTCAAATACACCTTAGATATATGGTTTTTAAAAGTGCATTGAAAAAACAAAAAAATTCACGCAGATCAAAATAATTCAAAAACGGTTAAATATTTTATTTTGACACTCCAAGTATCAATGTTACGTGCCTCAAATTCTCAAAAGTGTCTAAAGGCGTTAACATAGAAAACTTATAACGAACGGTTTACGTGAAAAAGCCTGTATACGATCGTTATTTTAATACTATCTTCAACATAATGTAATATGAAAATGCTGTTCTATGTCCGAATGTTTTAATATATGAAAATTATTTTGGCTTATATTTAGCATATTTACAAAAAGAAATTATAATAGCACTGATTAACATAATGCTTCATAAACTTACCAGTTTCAGTCTCTTCTGTAACTGCCCAATAAAGTGAAGATAGCAAAGTCTGCGTTCCGACAGACTTTTTCGACATTTTTTGCACAAGTAACGTATCACGTGTAGGAGATTTACAAGATGCCACAATGTCCGTTTGATTTTTCAACCAAGTTTTTAACCACTCCGTTGTTATTGGTAGTTTTGGCTCGCGTAAAGTTTTACTAATACCTGTAACTAAAATTTAAATAAATTAAATTAAACCAATTTATTTTTCCAATTTAAGAGAAACAAATAAGGTATAAAAAGTGTATGCTTACTTTGAAATAAAAATATTATTAATAGAATATTATCAAATATTTCTACCCTGTAGAAGGCCATGCAATATTTCTTCTTTAAACTTAAATTTACAATATAAGTTTAAAAATGTATTAGTCTCAGTTAGCACATAAGTTTGTGTTTAAGTGCAGGTAGTGCAGGTTAATATGGACTAACGCTGAACATAAGCAAAACAAAATAAATGCTGATAACAAAAACAACTAAAGATAATCGTAAGATATATGTGAAGAACCAGCCTATTGAGAGAGTGAGACAATACAAATACCTGGGCACGATCATTAATGAGAACAATGACAGCTCCCAAGAAATACGAGTCAGAATAGAACAGGCGAGAAGCACCTTTACAAGGATGAAAAGGCTTTTCTGCTGCCGAGATTTAAACCTTGACTTAAAAATACGACTGATGAGATGCTATGTGCTGTCTATATTATACTATGGGATGGAGGCCTGGACGCTGAAGCTAATCGACATGAGGAGACTGGAGGCATTTGAGATGTGGGTATACCGGAGAATATTGAAGATATCATAGGTAGAGAGAAAAACCAACGTAGAAGTGATGAGACGTATGCATAAGGAGAGAGAAGTGATTCCGACAATTAAGAGAAGAAAACCGCTGTACATGGGACATGTCATGAGGGCAGAAAAATATCAAATACTATAAATAATTATGCAGGGAAAAATCCCGGGCAAGAGATCTGTAGGAAGAAGACGGAATTCATGGCTGAAGAACCTTAGGAACTGGTTTGGATGCAATAATAATGAACTGTTTAGAGCTGCGGTTTCAAAAGTAAGAATTGCTATGATAATTGCCAACCTTCGAAGCGGAGGCGGCACCTAAAGAAGAAGAAGAAGTACATGTTAGGTTATACCGTTGACAGATTAGGTTTTGTTGTTTTTGCAAATAACAACATACAAACTTTTCAAATAAAAAAATTAAAAGTTTAATAATAAAAAAAACAACTACAATAAATATTCAAAGTGAGCTGCTTCATTTTGTATACATAACGCCACTCTCCGTTTCATGTTATTGAAGGCATTCTTTAAATTATGTGGTGTACTTTTCTTACAGGCATTTCGGATAGCTTCAGTAAGTTCTTCAATTGTACGAGGACGATTTGTAAATATCCCATTTTTTAGGTGTGTATAAATGAAATAATCCATAATTGTCAAATCCAGAGATCGCGGTGAAAAGTCTACATTCCGATTGTCAAAGAATTCATGCAATAATCTCATCGTTTCCCTTGTCTTATGTTGCATTATCTTGCTGGAAATATGCCTCATGGAGTTAATCGTCCTATAATTTATTTAAAAATCGTTGTAATAAATTATTACGATATCGTTCCGTATTTATGGTATTATTAAAAAGAACATTGGACTAATAACACAGGCCTGCATAAAATTTGTGATGACGTGATTTTTGTTTGTTAAGCTCAGTTTTTATATAGCAATAACTAATTAAAATACAGTTGGTCTCTACCACCCACCGATTTTTTTTTGTACAAAAGAAAAAGAAAAAAATATAAAAAAATCTTATAATGGGCGTTTTAATACATTAATTTTGGACAAGATTTCCGGGATTTTTTACCTGCTAAATCCTATTTATTATGCTTGCACTTTATTAGTACTGCGAAGAAGGATTTCAAGTCTATCACTCCAAACAAAATGTATATTTTAATGGCATTTACTTCATTATAGTTCTGAGTGTCGATCAGTAAACAAGTAAAATTAATTTGTCTTTAGTGTTGTGCGTGGTATTTGATAAATAAACATTGCTTAAAAATATGTCAAGCCGGTGTTGCAAAAACAAATCAGATGAATTCTGTTATATTTGGTGGATATTTCGTCTTGAAAAAGTTTAAGAGACCAATTGGTGAATTTGTGAAAAATGCATATTATTGCATTTCGTCTTGAAAAAGTTTAAGAGACCAATTGGTGAATTTGTGAAAAATGCATATTATGCTTATTTCAAAATCAAATTAGGAGATCGATAAAGATTTGGCACCGCACGTTGTTTGTAAGGTATGTGAAGAAGGTTTAAGACATTGGACCAAAGGGAATAGAAAAAGCCTTCCCTTTGGAATACCGATGGTTTGGAGAGAACCGCAAAATCATCATGAAGATTGCTACTTTGGCTTTGTGATATTAAGGGGCATAATAGAAAAACTTTGAAACATATTTTGTACCCAAACAATATTAAATCAGCTATCAGACCAGTTCCTCACAGTGATCATGTACCTATACCTATACCCCCCAAAGTACTTCAAGAAGATATTGAAACCTCTTCAACTTCCGGCTCCGTACAGATGGATAGTGATTTTGAACAATCAAGCTAAGGTCAAAACCAACCTCAGCTATTTTCACAAGCCGAACTGAATGATTTAGTAAGAGAGTTGGGACTTTCAAAAGATCTTTCTGAAGTACTGGGGTCTACGTTGAAACAAAAAACTTTGCTTGCCCCAGAAACTACCTTCAGATCTTCCTTTAGCTGAATATGACAGAAAAACAACCAAACGAAGCTTTTCTGAAAAACGAAAACGTTTTTTTTTAAGAAGCATAAAGAATAAATAACTATTTCTAATAGTTTCTATGTGTATATTTTTGTATTTTTTTAAATATAATATAAAACTAGCTTATAAATGAAATAAATCGTGTTTTTTCTATATTTTTTGATTTTACTGGTTTGAAAAATAACCTTACGGGATACAAAAAAAAATAAAAGCAGATTTGAAATCAGCGCTACCCAATAACTAGAAAACAGTTAAAATTTTTAAATCAACATTCAAAGAGTTGAAAAATGCAGGCCTGTGTAATCCGTCTAAGAGAAACAGCAAGCTAAGCGCCCATTTTTGGAGAATGCAAAGGGTATTTCAGGAAGTTCATGTGGATATTCACTAGACCAGATGCGCATTGTTTTTTTATTTATATATCCTGGCAAATGACACCATGCTTCATCTAAAAAGTTACGTTACGTGTTCAATAGGTAAGAGCTCATGCACGCAATGAAATTTGTATGAATTTGAAGATCTTTTTTAAGGATTGTTTTACATGTCTCATATGGAAGTTGTGCTTGCTGTGAAAGCTTACGAATGGATTTCTTAGGTGATTGAGATATTCGTTCCTCAACATTTGCTATATTTTCAACTGTCCATTTTCATTGTCTGTCACTACCTGGTTTTCGAAGCCTAGACCCTGTTTCACGAAATTTTGCCACTGATTCTTGAATCAATTACCGCAAACTATCATGTATTCCTGGAAAATTTGGAAATTTTGCCCGAAATTCTTCTATACATGTACGACCACTCTCTATGTTCTAATTTTACATCATATCTAAAGTATTATTCGATAATGGAAAGTTTATGATTTATTGTAAAAATTTTTTAAGTGTCAATAAACCAATACAGTACACATACGAGGGTGGTTTGACAATTAACTTGGTTCCCACACTAATAGAGGGCGCAAATTAAATCTGTATATGTAGTCATAAAGTGTCATTCCTATGAGTTAATATTCTCTAGTTTTAAGTCATTCTGACAGTAACTCGTTGTTTGACAGTTACTTAAACAGAAGTGTTTCGAGCAATAGCGAAAAATGGATAAAGTTGGAATTCGTGGTGTGATTCAATTCTTTTATCTGGAAGGGAAAACTGCGAAGGAGATTCATGAGAGAATTTCACCTACATTGGGTGACTCATGTCCTTCTTATGAGTGTGTTCGACTTTGGGTAAATGAGTTTAAGCGTGGCAGAACAAGCATTAAAGGTGCACCATGTCCTAGAGCCCCGAAATCAGCTGTGACACCCGAAACCATCGATAGTCCATGATTTGATTTTAGCCGATAGACGAGTGAATGTGCGCGTGTTAGTGGAAGCCACAGGCATCTCAACTGAGCGAGTTCACTTCGTTTTGCATAAAGAATTGCACATGCAAAAACTGTGCGCAAGATGGGTGCCGCGTTTACTCACTCAAGAGCAAAAGCGAATTCGCATGCGAATATCTGCCGATAATTTGCAAGTATTTCAGAAGAATGTAGTTGAGTTTTTTCGCCGTTTTGTGACAATGGACGAAACTTGGATACACCACTATATCCCAGAAACTAAACAGCAGTCGAAACAATGGATTGTCCGTGGCAAATCGGCTCCGAAAAAAACGAAATGCGTTCCATCCGCTGGAAAGGTCATGGGGTCAGTTTCTTGGGGCGCAAAGGGAATTCTCCTAATTGACTACCTTGAAAAGGGAAGAACCATTACCGGAGAATACTATGCATCACTTTTGAACCTATTAAAGGCGGAAATAACAGAGAAACGCCCGGGAATGGCCAAGAAAAAGGTGTTGTTTCACCATGATAATGCCCCCGTGCATTCAAGTCGTGTCACTCAGCAAAAATTGGCCGAGCTGCGATTTCAACTGCTTCCGCATCCTGCGTATTCGCCAGATCTAGCTCCTTCGGACTATCATCTATTCCCGAAACTAAAAACTTTTCTGGCAGGACGAAAGTTTGAGTCTAATGAAGATGTCATACAGAAAGTAAACCAGTATTTTGAAAGCTTCGAAGCAATTCATTTCCGTGAAGGAATCGCGAAGCTGGAGAAACGCTGGGGCAAGTGCGTTGAACTTCGAGGGGACTATGTCGAAAAATAAAGTACGTTGCAAAACTCAAATTGTTTTCTTTCATAGCAAACCAAGTTAATTGTCAAACCACCCTCGTATTTTATCTGCCACTACCAACATGATATCTATATATATAAAAATTAATGTTTGTCTGTATGTCCTTTATAGAATCGTAAACTATGCATTTGATCATGTGATGATCTTTAGCAAAGTTGTTCTGCATGAGCCCACGAAGGTTTCTAAAGTTGGTACGACCAATTTTCGACAGATGGCGCCACTGTCATTCCAATGAATTTCATATATTTACGTTTCGAGTTGTGGGTGATATAAAAATTTATGTAAATTGTGAAATTCATGTCCGGCTCACATTGAACAGACAATATTGTGCGTATTTTTATATTTGGGAGCGTTTATCGAATAGTTTTGTGCATTTCATTGTGAGTTAAATTAATTTTATTAATTAATTAATTAAATTAATTTAATATTAATTTAATTAATTTTATTCATTCTCTACAGTGAATTCACGAAGATCATCGAATGTGTATGTGAAGGATCTGACTGCTGATTGACGTTCCGAACGCATTTGCTGTGCAGTTTTTTTTTCGGATATCATCGTGAGTGGAATTAAAATCGATTTCAACAATTCTCGAATGCTGATTTTTTTCACTTCAAATTTTCCTCAGCGAATTGGTGATCACCGTCAATATTAACATTTCCATCCGTGTGTGAACAGCCGGTTCAATTGGATTGGATACATTGTGAGATTCGGATTGCTGATTGACATCTAATAAAGTCAAACGCATTTTTCACGTCGTTCCCGTACAATTATGCCTCCAAAGCGGCAAGCAATTGGCCGATCTACACCTCAAGCACGGAAGAAAATAGCATTACGAGCCTCAGAATCAGACGAACAACGAGCATTAAGGCTGGAAAATCTTCGAGTACATGCCGCTGAGACCCGTTCGTCTGAATCATCTAAACAAAGAAAAATAAGGTTAGAAACTGATCGAATACGTACTACTCAGGCCCGTTCGTCTGAGACAACTCAGACGAACGAGAACAACGGGAAAGAAGGCTGCAAAATGTTCGAATAAGCACCGCTCGATCAAGACGAACACTGTACGCTGATTTAAATCTTGATGCATTCCATAATGACAGTAATAATGATTACAGTCTTCATCCAAGTGTCGTCATTGGAAAAATGGATAAAATTTGCATGTATTGTAGCGCCCTCAAATTTAAGAAGAAACGCCAGGAATGTGCTGCGCCAGTGGAAAAGTTAAACTGCCAGAATTGCGTCCACCACCCGAACCACTATCAACGTTGCTATCAGGTGTTACACGTGAGTCGAAGCATTTCTTGGAAAACATCCGCAAATACAATTCATGTTTCGAAATGACATCGTTCGGTGCAACGAACATCGTGCGCGAAAATTACATGCCAACATTCAGAGTCCAAGGGCAAATTTATCATAGTGCCGGATCGCTTCTACCATTGCCGGACGCAGATCACAAGTTTCTTCAAATTTATTTCATGGCAAACAGTGATGAACAAATTGAACAACGATGTCATTACAATGCGGGCAACGAGAAATCGTGGCTGCGTTACAAGCCCTTTTCGATCAACACAATAAATTAGTTCAGTTGTTTAAAACCGCCATTCAACGAATGCCAGCCGATGACTACGCAGTTGTAATTCGAGCAGACAAAAGACCCGTTGGCCAACACGAAAGACAGTTCAATGCACCAACAATCGATGAAGTGGCGATCGTGATAGTTGGCGAAGAATTCGAATCGCGCGACATAATTCTTCATCGCAGAAGTGGTGACGTTCAGCGAATCTCCGAAACTCATCGCTCATACGACGGATTGCAGTATCCGATTCTGTTTTGGCGAGGAGAAGATGGATATCATTTCATCATCAAAATGAGAAATCCACAAACAGACGAGGAAACGAATAAGAAAGTCAGTGCCATGAATTACTATTCGTATCGATTGATGATTCGTCAAGACGCTGAGAACCACATTCTGAAATATCGACAATTGTTCCATCAATACATCGTCGACATGTACGCGGAGATTGAAACCGAACGACTCCTATAAATTCGATTGAATCAAACCGAGTTGCGTTCTGAAGAGTACATCCATTTACGAGACGCAATCGTTAATGATGGTAACGTGAATCCAAACGAATTGGGAAGAATGGTCATATTACCGTCTACATTCACGGGGAGTCCACGGCACATGCAGGAATACGCACAAGATGCGATGACATACGTTCGCGCATATGGTCGTCAGATTTGTTCATCACGTTTACATGCAATCCAACATGGGATGAAATTAAAGAACTTCTGTTAGCTGGACAATCATCTTCGGACCGCCATGACATTACCGCACGCGTATTTAAACAAAAATTGAAAACTTTGATGAATTTTATTATCAAGCATCACGTTTTTGGAGAGACACGCTGCTGGATGTATTCCATTGAATGGCAGAAAAGAGGATTGCCACATGCACATATTTTGGTTTGGTTAATCAACAAAATTACGTCAGATCAAATTGACCAAATCATCTCAGCAGAAATACCAGATAAGGACATTGATCCAGACTTATTCGACGTCGTTACCAAAAATATGATTCATGGTCCATGTGGCGCATTCAACAACAATTACCATGCATGTCTGATGGGAAATGCACGAAACGATACCCAAGAAACTTGGTTTCTGATACCATCACTGGCAATGACGGATACCCACTGTATCGTCGACGATCAGTTGAGAATGGCGGCAAATCCATCGTTCTGAAAGTACGAAACGTTGATGTCGAAGTCGATAATCGTTGGGTTGTGCCATATTCACCGTTGAGTATTGTTGAGTATTGCAATTCAGTGAAGTCGATCAAATACATTTGCAAATATGTCAACAAAGGAAGCGACATGGCAGTCTTCGGAGTAGGGAATGTGGCCGCACTGCTCGATGAAATCAACCAAAACCAACTTGGACGCTACATTAGCAGCAATGAAGCAGTATGGCGCATCTTATCATTTCCAATCCATGAACGACATCCAACAGTAGTACACTTGGCGGTGCATCTCGAGAATGGACAGCGCGTCTACTTCACAGCAGATAATGTACGTGCAAGAGCATTGGTTCCACCCGCAACAACTTTAACTGCATTTTACTCATTGTGCCAAGATGATCTTTTAGCAAAGACTCTACTTTATTCTGAGGTACCGAAATTCTACACATGGAATGCATCGGCTAAAAAGTTTCAACGTCGCAAACAAGATAAAGCACTTGAAGGACATCCCAATTTGTATTCCAGTGACGCATTGTATCGTCTGTACACTGTTCACCCGAACAATACAGAATGCTTCTATCTGCGATTGCTGTTAATCAATGTACGTGGACCGACATCCTTCCAAGATTTAAGAACAGTCAACGGCCAGCTATGAGCCACTTATCGCCAAGCTTGCCAGGTACTAAATCTTCTTGAGAATGATGCACATTGGGACACTGCACTCGCTGATGCATCGAATACTGCTCGACCACAGCAAATACGCACGTTATTTGCCATAATATTGACAACCTGCTTCCCATCTAATCCAAAAGATCTTTGGGAAAAATACAAGGACTACATGAGTGAAGATATTCTACATCGATTGCGCGCTGCGAATCAAAATCCGGACATTCAATTCACACCAAACGTGTATAATGAGGCATTGATTTTGATTGAAGACATATGTTTGGCAATCGCTAACACGGCACTGGTGCAACTGGGAATGCCTGCTCCGAACCGACCAGCGAACGACCTTTTCGATCGTGATTTGCAACGAGAAACACACTTTGATTCTGACGAACTGGGGACATTTGTTCAGACAAATCTTCCGCAGTTGGTTCCAGAACAACGCATTGCGTATGACAGAATTATGCGTGCAATCACAGAACAAAGCGGTGGACTATTTTTCATAGATGCGCCCAGTGATACAGGCAAGACTTTTCTTCTTTCACTCATTTTGGCAACCATACGATCACAAAATAATATTGCACTGGCCATTGCATCATCTGGAATTGCGGCAACTCTTTTGGATGGTGGCCGAACAGCGCATTCAGCATTGAAACTGCCGTTGAATTTGCAAAACACTGAGGCACCAACATGCAACATCAGCAAAAACTCTGGAATGGGCAAAGTACTCCAAACGTGTCAAATTATCATATGGGACGAATGTACAATGTCTCACAAGACAGCATTGGAAGCGCTTGATCGTACACTGCTAGATTTGAGAGGAAACGCACGGATCTTCGGTGGCGCACTCATTTTATTGTCTGGTGATTTTCGACAAACACTGCCGGTTATACCACGTTCAACACCCGCTGATGAACTTAATGCATGTCTCAAATCATCAGTTTTATGGCGTCATTTACAGAAATTTACTTTGAAAACCAACATGCGTGTACAACTACAACGGGATGCATTGGCTGGAAATTTTGCAAAACAATTAATGAATATTGGAAATGGGCGAATGCAAATTGATGAATCTACGCAATGTATCACCTTGCCAGCAAACTTCTGTAAGATCCAGAAAGCATAGACGAATTGGTGCAAAAAGTTTTCCCAAACATTGCACAGAACTACAAAAATCATCAGTGGCTCAGTACGCGTGCTATATTAGCGGCCAAAAACATCGATGTCAATACCATCAACTTCACCATTCAGAATGGAATACACGGCGAAACGACAACATATAAGTCCATCGATACTGTGGTGAATCAAGACGAAGTTGTCAACTATCCAACTGAATTCTTGAATTCGCTTGATTTGCCAGGCATGCCACCGCACGTTCTTACATTGAAAATTGGCGTACCCATAATTCTTCTTCGAAACATAAATCCACCACGACTTTGCAACGGAACCAGACTCTCAGTCAAGAAAATGATGAACAATGTTATCGAGGCAACAATTTTGACTGGAAAATTCAAAGGTGAAGATGTACTGTCAATAAAATGACTCAAAATGAATTGAATATTTGTGTAATGTCTTTCCTTCAAATTTATTTTAGTTGGTGGCGTAGCAACGCGCGCAGGGTACAGCTAGTTAGTTTATATTTTCTAAGACTTAGATTCTTGTTTTCATAGTTTTAACTGTTAATTACATCGTAATTTTTGTGATAGATCCTGTTTAATATCGTTTGATTGAATCTACTTCTCCCAATTACATATTTCGACGTAAGTGTGCATTGAATTTCGCTCAGTTTCAATAACTTACGCATACATTTTTAGTTTTCATTTATTTAGATGTAGAGCATTGTTTAAATTACTTTTTCAGATATGATATGGAAGAACGTCGAGAACGGCATCGTAAAACAATGGCGAGTTGGGTTGACGGTCATACTGATTGTATGTTCATTGTCAGTGATTCCGAAATTTATTGCAAAATCTGTAAAATATCGTTAAAAAATTCCATGAAATCGCACATATAACGTCACTTAGCATCGCAAACACATGCCCAGAAATTGGAACCGTTGGAATCTGACAATTTCAACGAAGAACTCTATGAAACTTTAATGGCGGCAAGTATTCCATTAAATAAACTTAACAATCCCACCTTCAAAACATTTCTCCAAAAATATACTGGTCAAAATGTTCCTGATAAATCCACCTTACGCAAATATCATGTTTCTAAATGCTCCACGAAAGCAGTAGAACGCATTAGAAGCCATCTTTCAAATCAGTGTACCTATAGATAAGTGCCGACGAAACTGTCGATATGACGCTGTATGGTAAATGTTATAGCTGGTGTACTACATCCAACTATTTCATATAACGCATTTGTAATACCAACAAAAGTTATAAATACAGTTGTTGCGGAAACAGTAGCTAAAACCATTTACGAGAATATGCACCAAATGCTTCATACGGACGACAGGTACAAGGAAAAAATACTTTTATTTGTCAGTATATATTAAAAACAGGCAGACTATTAAAGGAAACATATCCTAATATGCTGCACATTGCTTGGTAGCACATGTTCTCCACAGAATCTGTGAATATATCAGAGACACCTCTCCAGAAGTTGATAGACTTGTATCCGCTTTTAAAAAAGTTTTCAAAAAACCACCATTGAAAGTAGCTCTTTACAGGAAAAAACTGCCATCTTTGTCACTGCCTCCCTCTCCAGCAATAACTCGATAGGGGACATGGTTGGAAGCTACTAGTTTTTATGCAGAGAATTTCGATAGTTTACAAAATTTCGTTGCATGTTTAAATGACGATATTCGGAGTATTTCTGAGTGAAGAAACTAACACAAATTCCACATTTAAAAAATCAGTTGTACTTTCTTCAGAAACACTTTGGAAATTTGACAAAACTAATTGCTTATTTTGAAAATCAAAATCTCAAATTAAAATATGGATTAACCACATTAGATGTGGCTATTAATAATTTGAAAAATATTGCAAGTGACTTCAGATGTGGCCTTCGGCAAAAGTTTGAGGCAATCTTTAATAGAAATCCAGGTTTAATAACATTGCGGCAATTGTGTATGGGGACAATTCCTCAAAACCTAACTGCTAAATACGCTGAAATAAAAGAATATTTCCAGTATGCACCTATAACCAGTTGCGATGTAGAAAGGATGTTTTCTATTTACAAGGATGTATTTCATTCAAAGAGAACAAATTTTACAGAAGAGAACCTTGAGAAAGTATTGCTAGTAAATATTAATACTCCTTTACTCAACTTGAACTACCAAATGAACAAATAAAAATGTATTTCGTATTTTTTAGACGTATATATACCCGTTTTATTATTAGAAGTATAATTATATAAATAAAATTAAAAACTTAAAGAATATAAATGTTCAATAGTACGTGGGCGATGAGTCATCAACCTCTCGTGTCCGGTCTCTAATTATCACTGACCTGCTTATTCGTGGAGAAATTTATATTATGAAAAGTTCTATAATTATTATACAATTTCCGTCATCAAGTGAATAATTCTTTTTCCTCTAAATTTGAAAGTATTTCAAAGATTAAAGTTAATTAATGAGTTTAATTAAAATATTAAACAGTGGCTACATTTAAAGATTGTATTTTATATTGCATGTCTAAAGTCTAAGCGAATAACAGTCAAGAAGAAAAAACTATAGTTTTGGATTATTTTTTCTGATATATGTTGGGCGTATATGTTTACATTTCTATATTAGAAATAATATTTTAAAAATGTACCTCTTTAGTAGCATCGACAAACAATACACAAACGACAAAAAGTTTATATTACTTCGTTATTTTTATAATTACTTACATACAACACACTCATCTTCACACAACATGGCTCTATTCACTCTACTACAAACACATTTAATATTACACTATTTCTATGATTCTATAAACAAAAAGTATCTACAGTTTTTCTCCATAATTCGTAGAGCATATTTTTGATATACATACAATATCGTTCATTGAAATATAGACACTTAATTTAGTTTTATATATATATATATATATATATATATATATATATATATATATACATATGCATTCAAAGAAATTGCTGTAGTATAACATTTATTGATAAAAAATAAATAATATTAGAATTGATATAATATTTGAACATACTTATTAATAAAAAATAATTATTCTCACTTAGAACGAAAGGAAATAATTATAAAAACTGCAACTTTATTATCTATAGATATGCACTTAGATTTATGTTAAGACTTAATTAAATATGAGAATGAAGCACTTGGCTATATTTCACTGGTTTTATTAGAAAAATTCTAACATATTGCGGTGAATTGTGATGTTGATTGCTTATTTAATTGGCTCACAATACACAGTAGCTTGCCGGACTAGCTCAAATCGGGTACGCCTTCTAGGAGCTCTTGGATCTTCAGGGGTTACCCTCACAGGGTACGTGTACAATAATAAAACAAAAGGTATTAGAAACGAAAACAAAGATACACCGCACGAAATTTTTAATAACAATTAAAAAAAGAAAAGAAAAAAAAAATTCCACTTTATCTAATATAAAGCAGTGTTGAAACACCTACAATGTCCCAGAGTGAGGAAAACTTGTGTAAAATTTGACTGCTACACTAGACAAAAAAACCTCACTAATGAATCCCGAGCAAATTACTAATATAAATATTTAGAAAAACTGTCAGATTATAAAATATTTTATAAACTAAAATTTATTGACTTTATTGAGCTCAACTATCTTACTAAATTATTTCTAAATACATAAATATAATTGCAAAAATATACGTACATTAATTAATGTATACGTCACTTCACAAAAAAATTAGAGATTTCAGATAGGTCACATAAATCAAAATTACAAGTTTACAAACTCGTAATACTTGCAAATTAATTTTAACACATCAAATAAAAGCACAACTAAAACGCAAACCGATTTTAACTAAAATTTCTGAATAAAAAAGAAGTTTCTATTCAGCAACATGAACTTGGACCTATCTGTACGATGGCTGGTTAATCTCTGCCTCTTCCCCTCCCGGAAAATGGAAAATATCCGCATGCCTAACATAAATCAAAAAATCTGCAATTGCAATATACTTCCACAAGACCTGGACTGCATACATCAATACAATTGTTCGAACAATCTACAGTCGTGGATAAAAATACACATTATAATAAATTTTTCGAGAAATATTAAATATTCTTAAATATTTTTCTGGAATAAAATACACATAAATATATAGTCTTTTATAGTTTCTTTTAATTTTTTCTTCGGTGAAAAATTCACTGCAATATGTTTCGGCTATTATGCTGTTATCAACAAAAGGATATCTGTAAATCTAACTTAATAGATGTAAGGGTAAGACTTATATACCCAACGCTCTTGTAGATGGGAGGATGGTTAATTGATATGTACAATAATGTCTATATCGGTGTATTGGAGAAATCTACCTGTAAATCAGTAACTAGCAAATTATGTTTTTGTGCTTTTTTGATTTTCAAAATTTCTAACAGATCTAATCTTCTGCTTTTTAATACATTATACACAACGGGTTTATAAAAGAATTACATCTAGTTGTCAATGAGTTTCACCTATAAATTATGATGTCCTGCATTCTTGAAATGCGGATATAAATTAAATGGTATGAAGGTTATCTACCTATCACTGTCAAAATTTATCATCGAGAAATATGGTGATGCAATTAAAAACAAGTACAATTAGTTTATTAATTTATTTAATAAGAAAACTTTAAAGATGGAATAGTAATCAAACAACCAAGTAAATAACTAATTTGTAGAAATTTTAATTATTATAATTTATAACAAGTGTTCAAAATAGTCATTCTGTTGAATGCATAATGCAATACGACGTTTCATGTTATCAAAAATATTCTGCAAGATATTTGGTGTTACTTCATTACATTTAATTTTAATTGTGTTTATCAAGTCATTTAAGTTATTCATTCTAGTCTTATATACTTCATTTTTTAGCAATCCGAAAACAGAAATATCTAACGGAGTAAAGTCTGGTGACCTGCTGGACAAACACCTCTGCTTATAACTCGATGAGGGAAGTGATATTCTCCAAACGCTAAATTTTCACGAGTTGTATGTGCGATAGCCCCATCTTGCTGGAAGTAACCCCATTGAATTGATCTCGTTGTATTTGAGTTAAAAATGCTGTTAATAACTGTTCTCAGTATCATGGGCTATTAATGTTATTGTGAAATAATTTTGGTCCTATTTTTCTACGACGAGATACAGCTTAACCATACTTCAACTTTAACAGAATGTAAAGGAACTTCGATGTGATTGTTTGGATTGTTTATAGATCATGTTCTGTAATTTTGTTTATTTACAAACCCGCTTAAATGAAACCATGCTTCATCAGTAAAACAAACTTAGATCAAGAATTTCGTCATTATTTAAATTTTCTTGAAAGAAAATGCAGTAATTAAGCCTACTAGCGTGATCTCTAGTTAAGAGCTGCTGAACAATCGATACTTTGTATGGACACATATTGCAGTGGAATGTGCTTTTGATTGTTATTTAGATTTAAGTTCACACTGCAACTTTTTCTGCCAGCTATCTTCAGTCGGGTAGCCTTCCTTGAGCTCACTTCTCCAGGGGGAATCCTCTCGGATACAGGTTAAAATTAAATTAAAACAACAAGCATTAATTAAAAGATCACAATTTGTTAATTTACAATTTTATTTAAAAAAAAATCAAAAAAGAAAAAAAATCCCTTTACCGAGTGTAACGGGAGCTAAAGCAATTTTAACAGTAGCTAGGAGGAAAGAGTCCTTGCGATAAATGACACGCGCAAGGAGAAAAACCCCCTGTGACTCTCGAACAAAGATATGAAATAAAATAACAACAAAATTTATCAGATGTCAACAAAATCATGAACCTCAAACTAAACGTCAAGATAAAAATTTGTTTATCTTCCGCGAAAAAACCAAACTCTTACAGTCATGCGTGCATTTAACATGACACCACACAAAAGTTTCCCCACCTTCCTATGTATTAATATATTTATCTAAATAAAAACTATACTCAACAAAAAACGGCCTGATAAATTTTCTAGATATTTTTCTGAACATACAAAAATTTTTACAAAATTTACAAATTAAATTATTCTCGGCTGTTGTTGCAGATACTTCTTGGTGAAACATTTTAACTTCATACAGTAAATAATAAAAATAAATTAAAACACTTGGCTTGTTTCACTATGAGATTTATTTAAATACTCTAACAATTGTTTCGGCTGTTATGCCATTCTCAAAGAGATCTATAAATCTAACTTAAAGACTATCGCACTTGTTCTTATATGTTGTCTGTTCTTGTGTGTAGTGGGGGTGGTATTATATTGTGTATTACGGTGTCTATAAAGGGTGTATTGGCATATTCTATCTGTGTGTTGGTGATTAATAGATTTTGTTTTTTCGCTATTTTTATTTCTAATATTTCTAGGAGGTCCAATCTCTTGCTTTTTGTGATATTGTGTATTAATTCGCAGTTATCTATATCGGGGAAGTGGTTGAGTTCTATACAGTGTTCGGCAAAGCCTGTGTTTTTCTCACTATATAAAATTGACTTTTTGTGTTCTTTAACTCTGTTTTTAATGGCTCGTCCACTTTGGCCGATATAGATAGCTTCACAGTCTTTACATTTTAATTTATAAACACCTGATTGGTCCATTTTATCTCTTTTATCTTTGTTGTTGCTAATCATTGTTCCTAAATTTGTTTTATTTACCCAGCTTATTTTGATATCTAATCCTTTTACTATTCTGTTTATTTTATTAGTGAGTTGTGGTATGTATGTAATTTTGTGCCATCTTTGTATATTTTCTGTTATTTTCGGGTATAGGTATTTGTTCTTATTATTTTGTATTTCTTTACGTTTTAACAGTTTATCTACGATTTTAGGGTCATATCCATTATTTCTTGCGATTAATTTAATTGTGTTTATTTCTTTATTTAGAAATAATGGATATGACCCTAAAATCGTAGATAAACTGTTAAAACGTAAAGAAATACAAAATAATAAGAACAAATACCTATACCCGAAAATAACAGAAAATATACAAAGATGGCACAAAATTACATACATACCACAACTCACTAATAAAATAAACAGAATAGTAAAAGGATTAGATATCAAAATAAGCTGGGTAAATAAAACAAATTTAGGAACAATGATTAGCAACAACAAAGATAAAAGAGATAAAATGGACCAATCAGGTGTTTATAAATTAAAATGTAAAGACTGTGAAGCTATCTATATCGGCCAAAGTGGACGAGCCATTAAAAACAGAGTTAAAGAACACAAAAAGTCAATTTTATATAGTGAGAAAAACACAGGCTTTGCCGAACACTGTATAGAACTCAACCACTTCCCCGATATAGATAACTGCGAATTAATACACAATATCACAAAAAGCAAGAGATTGGACCTCCTAGAAATATTAGAAATAAAAATAGCGAAAAAACAAAATCTATTAATCACCAACACACAGATAGAATATGCCAATACACCCTTTATAGACACCGTAATACACAATATAATACCACCCCCACTACACACAAGAACAGACAACATATAAGAACAAGTGCGATAGTCTTTAAGTTAGATTTATAGATCTCTTTGAGAATGGCATAACAGCCGAAACAATTGTTAGAGTATTTAAATAAATCTCATAGTGAAACAAGCCAAGTGTTTTAATTTATTTTTATTATTTACTGTATGAAATTAAATTATAGCGCTCTTTTCAATATTTTAATTATAATTATAAATGGTATCTACATTAATTAATGTATCGTAACACAACACGAGAGATTTCTTTTCTTCAGATAGGTGTTTCAAATTAAATCAATTACAAGTACACAAGACTTGTAAAATCACGACAAATGACCTTTAACCACAATCGACGCACCAAAAAACTAAAACGAATTATCCAAAATATATATATATATTAGACAAAATTAAGTTTTGTCTAATATTAAATTAATACAACCTATCTCCAAGGACACTAATGAATCTCTAAAATGAAGGTCCTGGAAACGCCAGGGCATCCCTACCTAATAACAATTCAAAATAATAATAAAATGCATATATCTCAATACAAGCTCTGACATCCAGGTTGGCGCCAACTTTGAACATCTACCTAGCCCTGAATAATATACAGACGTGGATCAAAATCAAACCTTACAAAATTTATCATTTATAATAGCAATTTTATCGTTATACGCCTGAAATAAATCACATATAATAAAGAAAATTACATTTCGACGTAAATGTTATACAGATAATGTTCAATATGATATTTCTTCTCTTCTTCTTTCTTCTGAAGGGAAAAAACCATTGCAATATGTAAACGACGCTTCAAAAATCTATGATACTATGGTACTAGAAGATACGTTCGTTTGAACTGATAAATGACGAACTGATGTGGTGATGTGGTTTTCTCCAACAAGGTTTTCTACGTGTTCAACAATATTTTGCTGTGGTCTACCTGAACTTTTGCATTTTAACACAGATCCTGTAGCCCGAAACTTCTCCACGACTAGACGAATGTGATGATGTAAAGCGGTATTATCCACAATTCTATTAGGAAACTGCAAGCGAAACTATCGCTTACATTCCGCGAAGGAATATTGCCATTCTCCGTTAAGAAATTGTGTACCTCGGAAATATTCTTCAACAATAAAGATATTTTGTTGCAATGTGTACATTATTTGGTAGTATTGTTTATTAAGTAAAAAAAATATTTGCAAGAAAAAATTATATTGCTAGTCACAAAATGACAAATGTCAAAATGACATTAGATAAATAGTTAGTTATAAATAAAAGGCAAGTGGATTATAATAATTTGCAAGTACTAGTTACTCAGTGCCTACTGATATGAAGTTCTTTTCGAAACACGTTGTGTTATGTTATAGCTATTAATATCTGGCAAGTGGTTATGTTCTATACAATGTTCAGAGAAACCTGTGTTTTTAACACTATATTGAGTAGGTCTTACGTGCTTCACCATACGTTCTTCAATACTTCTACCGCTTCGCCCTGTATACAGGTGTCTATTAAACAAACGGCAAAAATTCAAGGGGTTATTCCCTGGGCTATTCTAAGAATATTTTGTCCTTTGATGATTTTTGAAAAGCCACTTTGTTTCTAAGATATAAGACGAAAAATATTTTGCACGAAAACGGCATTTTATTTCCAAAAATTACATATAAAGCTTCGTAATCTACAAGAACTGTTGAAAATTACTACCTCCAGAGTTAGGATGCCAGAATCCAATCTTCTCCTCATTGACTGTTGAACTCTTTCAAAAACACCAGCGTTGTTTCTTATTGAGTTACACCCAGCAATTATCAGATTTTTCAAATCTTCCGCATCTTCCACTGGAGTAGTGTAAACTAATGATTTTAGATGGCCCCATACGAGAAAATCCTAGGGGTTTAAGTCCGGGGAACGAACAGGCCATAAATGAGGTCCATATCGACCAATCCAGCGATCTCCGTATGATTCTGTTTAAAACTCAACACGTGCAACAACACTATTTCATATAAAAGCCGAGAAACTCCAATAATTTACCAATTGTTATATTTAATAAACGGCTAAGAAATTATCTAAACACTCATATAGCTATGGAGTAATAATTAGCATTTTCAAACATTCAAATCTGACATCTGCTTTCAAAATACTGACATCTGCTTTCAATAACTGATATCTAATTTCAAAATAGGCATCTGCTTTCGAATCTGACATTTGCTTTCATAACCGACACCTCCTTTCAAAACTGACATCTGCTTTCAATCACTGACATTTGCTTTCACTAACTGACATCTGCTATCAAAACTGACATGAGCTTTCAAAACTGACTTCTGCTTTCAACTTGACATCTACATTCAATAACTGACATCTGATTCATTAACATTGTTACTTTATAATGCATTTCTAAATAGCTTGAACCTAGGTCTATTGTGGGTGAGTGGTTAAACCGACAGTCCGGCAAACTGTAGACTTGGGTTCGAGTCCCAACATAGACAATTTTTTCAATTAAAAAATTCCGTATGATTTGCTTTGTAATTTCTAGACAGCAATGTTTACACCCCTCCTTACTTTGCAATTACATACATACTAACTTGATATTTGTAAATATTTCATATAAAAGCCGAAAAACTCCAATAATTTATCAATTGTTATATTTAATAAATGGCTAAGAAATTATCTAAACACTTATATATACAGGGTGAGTCGTGAAGAATCGACCAAACTGTAGGAGTGTATTCTACACGTGAAAGTAATGTAAAAAAAACAAATGATGCTATCCAATTTTTATTTGTTTTCGAGTTATAGCGTAATTAAAAATAAACAAAATTTCATACATTGAAGTTTTTGTATTTTATTGGTATTATCGTTCTTTATAATATATTTTCAAAAATACCGCCGTTCATTTCAAAACATTTTTTACATCGTCTACCAAGGGCGCTGGTTGCGTTCCTGATTGCGTCAGGTTGATGTTTGATATTGTCGGCAACATTCATAATCCGTTGAATTAGTGCTTCACGAGTGTCCACTTTTACTTGATACACTTCATTTTTTAACCAGCCCCATAAACAATAATCGAGTGGCGTGAGGTCTGTAGACCTAGGAGACCAACCAATGTGACTACCACGTCCAATCCAACTCCCTGGAAACCTTTCAGCCAAATATTGCCTGACTGCACGAGCGTAATGTGCAGGCGCTCCATCGTGCTGGTAGAAGATTTGGATTCTCATGTTTATGGGAACATCCTCTAGCAGTCCGTGCAATTCATTTTCTAAAAAATGTAAATAGGTGTCTCCCGTGAGGCGATTCTCAAAAATGTAAGGACCAATTAAAAAACCATCGATCATACCACACCACACGTTTACCGAAAATTTATGTTGAAAGTTACTTTCGACTGTTGCGCGTGGATTTTCGTCTGACCATACATGCTGGTTATGGCAATTATTAATACTGTCACGGGTGAATGTCGCTTCATCCGTAAACAGTATACGCGATACAAAACGAGGATTATCATTTATCCATCGACAAAATTCCATACGTCTACGATTATCATCTCGTTGTAGGTGCTGTACTCTTTGTATATGGTACGGACGTAAGCCATGCTCGTGGAGTGTTTTTATCACCCTTGTTTGCACAATGTGTTGAATGTGTTGAATACACTAATGTGTTAAATACACTAATGTGTTGAATACACTAATGTGTTGAATACACTAATAAATACAGTTTTATTAGGATGTCTGTGATGTGGAAACCGTTGACGATATTCATTAGCAGCAGCTTTAGCATTCCCATCACAAAATCCATAAACAAACACCATATTAGCATATTCTAAATTAGAATAAGTGTGTGGCATATTAGTTTGTTACACTATAGTCGTACAAACGTCAGGTCAATGTCACAATACCCGAACACAATGTTATAATTTACTCCAAGGTATAGGGAACATTTTTTATGATGGCAGCGCCCTCACTATATCAACGATGAACTAGAATGTAGTGACATTAGACGCATTAGTCATACAAACCACTCTACACTATTTCTCGACTGCTTTCAATGTCATTACCGCTAGTTCGGAAAACCACGAACAGGTAGCGCTTCAGCTAGGAAGACTTCCCTATAATTAATTGCTACCGGGGTTTCACTGTTTTTACGAATACATACATAAACATGGTATAGTAAATCTACATTTTTAATTACGCTATAACTCGAAAACAAATAAAAATCGGATAACAACATTTGAGTTTTTTTACATTACTTTCACCAGTAGAATACACTCCTTGAGTTTGGTCGATTCCTCACGACTCACCCTGTATATATATATATATATATATATATATATATATATATATATATATATGTATATATGTATATATGTTACTCTTGATGTTCTCGTGGACGTATGATGAAGGTGTAGTTTCTCGAGTTCTTGGCTGCGTGTGAGTTTTGTCCTGAAAATGCGATCTCGTTGAAACGTAGAGTAAATAGTCCTTTTCAGAACGAAACTCACACGCGGCCAAGAACCCGAGAAACTACACCTTCATATATATATATATATATATATATATATATATATATATATATATGATAAACGTAATGTTAATGAGAATTAATAATCAATAAATTCTCACATTACTGCCAATGCCGCTCTAATTCGTTGCATTAGACACAATTAGTATATATACACTTCGTATAGAAATGAAAGTCGTGTCTATTCCTGGATGTAGGTGCACCGATGATTGGTAAAAACCATGAAACGCTGGCGTCTGCACATTCCAGGGTGGATACGACTTTCACACATTTTTTCATATATATATATACATGTATAACTGCACAATCTTTACATTTAATAGTATATACGCCTGACTCCTCTAATTTATCTATTTTATCTTTGTTGTTGTTAAACATTGTACCTAATTTTGCTTTATTAACCCATATTATTTTAATGTCTAACTTTCTTAATATTTGATTTAATTTGTTTGAGATGGAGGTAATCTAGATAATCGAATCTCATATAGTTTTATCTATTTCTTTGATATCTGGGTATAAACATTTTTTTATATTATTTATTTCTTTGTTATCAATGAGTTTTGGATTATATCCATTATTTGCAACTATCATTTTATTAACGCTGTTCTTTTTAAAGGCCTTACTATTTAATGGTATAAAAAAGCAAGCGCCAAATAAGTTGGCGAGCAGTGGGAGTAAGTCCGTGCAGCATTAGAAATAGTGGGAAACTTTGTATTTAGTTTTATATAAAGTTGTATGTAAGTGGGTAAGTGGGCATGCGCGTGTTTAAAAACGAATTAAAAACGACTACGGTGCATTCCCACCGCTCGCCATCTTATTTGGCGCTTGCTATATGTGTATTGCTCTATGTATTGAACTACGGAATGTTGACATTTTTATTTTAAGTGATTGTTTTGCTTTCGCCTGTAGTATATTATCTGTAAATGTTAGTTTTCTATCAATTTTGTATGACATCTTATTAGTATTTCTGTATATCGTAATATCTAAAAAGTTTAATTTGTTATTGTCTTCCTTTTCTATTATAAACTGTATCTTATGATTTAGAGCATTAAGTAGTTTTAAGAATTCTGTTAATTGCCTTTCTATCCCTGTCCAAATTCACAATATATCATCAACGTATCTCGCCCAATAATGTACTTGTTTAGTTAAGATATTGTTAATCTGGATTAATTCTCGTTCAAAATGATTCATGTAAATTTCGGCCAATAATTGAATTAATGGGTTTTCCATGGATAATCCATCAGATTTATGTTAAGTGTGTGGTCACAAAGTGTGTGAGCGCCATTATTTTTAATTACTGTTTAAAGGTAAATCCAGTTTTACATTTTGCCAACTTCTTTAATCTTAAAGCTCTTTCTTTAGAAACTGTGGCTAAGTATAAACTTAAAGAAGGTATAAAACCTCTTACTACATTAATATCCGTATACAAAATACGATTTCGACAACTGAATTGCCATCCTCAGTAGGAAAAAAATAACATTAAACTATAGAAAAATCTAAATTTAGATCACTTGCCCCTCTTCAAAAAGTGAAGGGAATTTTTTTAAGAGGGATGTGTGGACTAAATTTAAATTTCTTAAACTTTTTCCTTGTAAAGTTTCTGTTAATTGCATTGGTGGTTTTATAGTTTTTCTTATTTTTTAGTCATGTTCTTAACGTTTTTACAATTATTTTATATAATTACGCTGAAAAATTGAAGGTTTATTTTTAAATGAAAATAATACACACAAAAGAATGACAAATGAAAAAAGTTTGAAACTAACAGAGATATTCACACTTGCAGTTACATGCTGTCCGTAGTCACTTCTAAAAATTGCTGCTGCAACAACACGAATTAAATGCGGATTTTATGGTGAATATCCTTACCACAAATGAGATACAGTTTACAGGTAATGGCATGTACAACTTTCGAAATACTCACTTGTGGGGTATGGAAAACCCACACGCTATTCGCCGAAGCAATTTTTAACGCAAGTTTTTTATTAACCTATTGACAGGAATTGTTAAAGGTACTCTCATCGGACCATCTATTTTACCATATCGTTTACATGCCAGAAATTATTTAATGTTTTTACGAAACAATTTACAAGAACTATTAGAAGAGGTGCTTTTAAACGTGCATCAACACATGTGGTTTTTGCATGATGGTGCTCTACCTCACAACAGATACGAAGCGCTCGAGTATTTAAATAATAGCTTTGGTGACTGATGGATAGGCAGAGGTGGACCTATTGCATGGCCACCTATATCACCCGACTTGAACCCGATGAACTTCTATGTATGGGGACATATGAAAAATTTGGTGTACTATAACGATAATGAAATTGAAAACATTCAATTATTGACCATACACCTTCAAGATGCTGCAGACACAATAAGCAGGCAAGATATACGAGCGTGTTATAAGAGCGTGTTTTCAGAAAAGCACCATTGAGACTAGCTCTTTACAGGGAAAACTGCCATCTTTGTCACTGCCTCCCTCTCCAGTAATAACTAGATGCGGAACATGATTGGAAGCTACTAGTTTTTATGCAGAGAATTTCGATAGTTTCCAAACTTTTGTTACATGTTTAAATGACGATGCTCGAAGTATTTCTGAGTGCAAGGAACTAATACAAATTACAAATTTAAGAGATCAGTTGTACTTTCTTCAGGAACATTTTGAAAAGTTTACAAAACTAATCACTTATTTTGAAAATAAAAACCTCAAATTATATGTTGGATTATCCACATTAGCTGTGGCTATCAATAATTTGCAAAATATTCCAAATGACTTCGGATGTGGACTTCGGCAAAAGTTTGACGCAATTTTTAATATAAATCCAATTGTGTATGGGGACAATGCCTCAAAATCTAATGCTAAATACGCTTAAATAAAAGAATATTTCCAGTACGCATCTATAACCAGTTGCGATGTAGAAAGGACGTATTTTATCTACAAAGATGTATTTCATTCAAAGAGAACAAATTTTGCAGAAGAGAACCATGAGAAAGTATTGCCAGTTAATGTTAATACTCCTTTACTCAACTTGAACTACAAAATGAAAATGAACAAATAAAAATGTATTTCATATTTTATAGATCACCACCCGTTTGTTTTCCAATTATGTAAATAAAATTAAAAAAATACAAATTTTCAATAGTACGCCCGTGGGCGAAGACTCATCGGCCTCTCGTGTCCGGTCCCTAGTTATAACTCGTGGATACGGCGAGCACAAGGTTGTATTCGCAAACATTTGCTCTAGGAGGTGTTCCCGTGTTGCTCACATAATTGTGAATATCTCTGTTATTATACAACTTTCATCACGTTTTTTTTTCATTTGTCATTATTTTGTGCGTACTATTTCAATTAAAAATAAAGCTCCAACTTTTTTATCACCCTGTATTCATGTGTTCAGTATCCAACCCCCTCTCTTTATATTCAGGCATTTTTCTAGATGTTAACATTACTTTCATCTTTTCTATGTTTACTTTCATACCATACTTTTTTTGTGTTTTTTTTTTAAATGTCCAGCTTATTTTTTATAAGCTAATAATCTAATAGACACTGAAAGAAATGCAAACCTTAACAATTAGTTCTCTTGTTTTAGCTTATATTTTTTTCAATATTTATTTATTACTTAATTATTTACTGTAAACCAGTAAGAAAAGTTCAATTTAATATAACTCTTAAGTCAATATACCCGTCATATTAAAATTTAAAGTTGGAAACATTAAACGGCGAAGAACACAACAGATAACATAAAAATACATTTTTTATTATCGCGTAACAACTACAATGTGTTAAAAGAGCGATTTCACATAGTAAATTAAAGTGCTGCAGGATTAATGTAGGGAAAAATAATTGCCTTTGTTTCGCGCCCCAGGGATTACTTCATGTTCGAAGTAAACTTTAAAAACAGGAATCGAATGAATGGCAAAGGAGTAGCAACATTGGCGGCTCTATAATAATAAATGTGCGTAGAGCATAATAAGTACTTATTCACTGATAAAATAGCCGTTACTAGTTTTATTACGACTTCTAACTACATGTTCAATTGCTTAGAATTTATACAGTGACACATTGCCACGTTTAAAATTTTAACGGTAGTTGTTCCTAGTTTCTTTAAGATATTTCCTGATTCATGTACGACTATATTGCGAAAATTTATCATTTGAAATTAGGTTACTTTTCATTCTCAAACATCAAATTGATATTAATGTTATTGTTGACAGTTTACAATGTTGACAGCACTAAATACGATAATACATATATGTTAAAGCATGTCTATATAGAGGTCCAGAAGTTCGTGGAATGAAAGGGTTGTAAATAAAATAAAACAATAAATCTATTTTTCCTTTTCAATATAATCACCCTTAAGCACAATACATTTATTAGATCTATGAATTAATTTTTCTAAACCATCATAAAAATATTTTTATCTTTCGCCTCAAAATGGACCAAAATTGCCCCCTTTACCTCATTGTCGTCGGAAAACTTTCTTCCACGAAAGTCTTTTTTTAAATTGGGAAACAAATAAAAGTCACTAGGTGCCAGGTCTGGACTGTAGAGTGGATGGACTATTGATTGAAAGCCATGCTTGTGCAGAGCAGCCATTGCAACTCTGCTCTTGTGAACCGGCGCATTGTCTTGCAAGAGCAACACACCCTTGGTCAATTTTCCTCGACGTTTTTCCTTGATGGCCTCCTTTAATTTTTCTAATATCGCTGCGTAATATTCTCCGGTTATACTCCTTCCTTTTTCTTTGTAATCAATCAATAATATCCCCTCACAATCCCAAAAAACAGTAGCCATCAACTTTCCAGCCGATTCTGACACTTTGAATTTCTTTGGCGGTGGTGTCCCCTTTTTATGCCATTGCATGGACTCCTGTTTGGACTCAGGCGCAAAGTGATGAACACATGTTTCATCTCCGGTAACAATCCTCTCCAAAATCTGTGCAGGTTCGTCTCCACACAGCTCCAAAAATTGTTTGGACCCATCGACGCGCTGCTGTTTCTGCAGCGGCGTGAGCATTCTCAGTACCCATCTTGCACTGACTTTTGTCATACCCAGGTGGTCATGTAGGATACGCAAAATGGTGGTATCTGATACTCCAACTAATGCAGATAATTGTTTTTTCTTCAAACGGGCATCTTCCAGTACAATTTTTTCCACTTCTTCGACGATGTCTGATGTGGTGGCCTCAACTGGCCGTCCTGAGCGGGGGTCGTCTTCAATCGACTCCCGACCATGTTTAAAAAGAGCATGCCACTTATAAATCATTGATTTACTAGGGCACTGTTCCCCATAAATGGGGAATGGTTTGAGCGTTCTTTCCTTGCTTTGTAAGGAACTTTATCACAGCACGGTGTTCAATTTTCTCCATAGTTTCAGTTATCTTTCGGATTGACTTGTTTAGCAGGCAACTATTCGTAAACGACTGACGCTATAAAGCTGCAACTTAACTTATACACTAATGATGAGTCGCCAATCAGAATGACACCTACCGAGCGCCCCTATCCCCACTCCATCCCCTCCATTCCACGAACTTCTGGACCTCCCGAGTATGTACAAAAGGATTCACAAACAACGCCATACCAAATCCTCATTGGAGACTGTCAGCGTAGATTACGTATTTCTACCTGCCTTGCCCTCATCAACATACGTCCAAAATCACCATGCCCTGGCTCGGTTCGTTGCATATACCAAACTTGTACAACACATACCCGTGAGAGAAATATCTTACGGCATCTACCGGCCAAAAGTGCAACTCCTGTTTTAACATAAAACGCATTTATACACTTGATGTTACTTAACATTAACATCATGGGAAACAGAAGCACTGTTTTAATCAAATTAAAATAAATCTACATAAAATGCTCCTTCTTATTTAATCTTCCATTTAAATATCTCCTTATAGTATTCTTTCCTTTTTTCGTTAAGCATTTTTCACATTTTACCTTCTTATGTTGTCATTAATTTTTTTTATTTTTACAGTGCCGTACTTGTTTTCCAAAAACGTCATAGTTATTGTAACTTTTACGAATGTTGATTTTTCATATTTTATTTTATATTCATGTACGCTAAATTTGGACTTGAATTCCTTACTACATTAATAGTCATATCCTCAATACGTATTTCGACAACTAAGTTGTCATCCTCAGTAGGTAACAATAGTGATCACAATGTCGACATGGTGCATGTAAAGTACACAGAGGGCACGAGTATTAATGTGATAAGGGGTTATACCATTTTCTTTAAATTCAAGTTTGCGTATCTTAGGCACCACTATAAGACTCAATCACAAGTTTAGATCTATTAATACTATATTGTCTTTATATAAAATGTTTCATACACGTAACAATTTAAACAAAAGTACAAAAAATTGTAATTAAAATATTTATGTATTAAAAATTAAAAAAGTAGAATAAAAACAGCACTAGCTGTACTTGTAAGATTCACAAACTACAATAAAATAACTTAAAAAACAGTTGTCTGAAAGCAAGCACAGGCGATTTTATGTTTCAGATATGTATCTCAAAGTAGAGAGGAATGTGTAACCTTTCTTAAACTGGAAAAGGCTTTCAATAATGCTCCCTGAAAATTAGTATCTTAGCACTAGAGGAGTTGATCTTAGAAATACTACATAAACTGCATACGGCATATATTAGAACAGCTAATATGATGTCAGAACTTTTTAAAGCCCAACAATGTCTGAGACAAGGTGGTGTACTGTGTCCTAAACATTTTTTAATACTATTGGATGCCGCGATTAAAGAAATGAGAAAAAAAGGATATTATAGGTTTATTCAGACGACACTTACAAAATATGCGTTCGCCGATTATGTAATTACAATTGAATATTAATTATTCGAATGGAGTATTTAAGGAAACGAATATTTCCATTAAGAAGACAAACGAAAGTAGTGATATTAGAATGGAAACATTTGCAAAACTGTATCATGCTCTTAATAGATAATTAATAAATCGGAAAGAGGAAAAAGAACAGAAACCACGTTGTTTAAAACAATCTTCACACCAATATTAATATTCGGAAGTGAAAGCAGGGCAATGTCGCAAAAATAAAGAGTAGAGTGAAGGCCGTTGAAATGAGATACTTAAGGAAAATTAAAGGCATCAACGAGAAAGATAGAATATGGAACGAAGTTGTGAGAGAAGATCTAGGAATATATTTGATTTTGGAGAGAGTGGAAGATTAGTTGAGATGGCTTGGTCATATAATTAGAATGTTAGTTGTTAGTAACAGGCAAGAAGATCTGGGAAAACAAGGTGAAGACAAAGAGAGGTAGAGGCAGACCTCTACGGACATGGAATGGATCTACTAAAAAAATATTAGACAGCAGATCGAGAAACTGGAATGAGGCAGCAGTGATGACTAAAGATAGGAAGAGTAGATAACATAGGAGTAGAATATATTATTATGTAGTAAGATATTACAGTAAAATAAATATAATTTTTACTTACTTGTCCTCGACTAGCTTATTAACCTTTTATAATTGAGTGAGAACTCTAAGGTCTAAAAGCAGGATCAACAGATTTGCGAAATAATTACAGCTGGTTGACTAGTGTTTTGTTAAGAAATAAAAGACTTATTAATGTGTAGGAAATAAGGTTTTTAATAATTAATATATTTTTTAAATAAATAATTTTAACCGGTAATATTTACAACCATATGGTATATTAAAAACTACAGAATCTAGTTGCCTAATTTGCAATATGGCGTCTAATGTTCTATTGACTGTGATATTAATAATAAATGTGATCGATAAAGTAAAGATATAGTTGAGTTTAAAGTAATTAAATTTTACAAATAAAATTTGACATGGTAAGTAAGTTTATTTATTGCTAATATTAATGAATTTTAACTTGAATACTCTTTGCTTTGTAAATAAATGTCCATGAACCATACCTTTTAATAATATATGTTTTTGTAGGTTGTGAAAACGCACTAGATTCGGTAAATAGGATGGAACAGCCTCTAAGAAAGTTTTCAGCAGATTCAAGAAGGAATATCTTGTATTTTTGGGCCTTTGTGAATGATCTGGGATGTTTTCAAAATACGTGAAATCGGTAAATTCATGACTAGGATAATTAGTTTAATTCGTAGGTTATTTTTCGTTTGTATAATTATAATTAAACACTGGTTTTCGATTAATGCTTTCGTTTTAATGGTTTTTACTTAATTTATTTTGTAGAGCACAATAATATAACATGTCTTCAAAAACTTTTCTCATTAGAGACGGCTATGCTTTTTTTTAATGGTTGGTGACAGTAGACAATCTGTCAGAAACGTATAATTTTGATAGTTTGGTAATGTCATGTAAATGTGTGTAATAACTAGTAATTTATTTTTTGAAAAAATATTTATTACAATAGTCAAAATTAAGAGAAAATAATACTAAAGCCGATGTTGGAAATGTTGACCATTATTTTGAAGACAAAGTTGAACTCTACGCTTCATACTTTCAGTCATTTATTAGGATTTCTTGGGTTATGTCAGCACACGTATTCACTATAGCATTACGAAGCTCTTCGATTGTGTGATGTCTGGTCTTAAAAATGGTATTCTTTAAATATGGAAAAATAGAAAAATAATAAAATTGACGTACAAAATATAAAAATGATTAGATCTAATCATTTTTATATTTTGTACGTCAATTTTATTATTTTTTAACTCTACATTTTTTACCCCAGAAGAAGCGACAAAGTGTTGCGAAATATAGGGTAATTGAATAAAGGAGTATTTTAATTGACCGCTTACCCGAATTTTAATTAATTTTTGATAATATATCACGGTCGATAATTTCTTTTCAATTATGTGTATATATATATATATATATATATATATATATATATATGTATATATACAGTAGGTTTAGATAGTCGGCGATTTAAGGTCTGTATTACTTTAATATGTATATATTTTAAACCATCTCTTATATGTTTCGGAAATTATTGCAGTTTTCAAAGAATTTTAAATTAAGAATAAAAGAGAAAGTAAAATAAATTACAGCTGATAACTAAAAGGCAATACCACGAAAGGCCAAATTCAAATCTGGATGTAGATCCTCTTTTATTTGGGAAGGTAAGTTTAAAAAAAAGGGTAAGTGCATTTTTTATTTGTATTCTCTTTTAGGTAATAGGAATGGAACTGAAACTCTCAGAATAATGTGCTACGAAATACTTCTGTATTCCACCAAGTTCAGCAGAAAGTGAAAGAGTGATTAGTACGGCTGGTTTAATAATAGAACAAAGGCGTACAAGACTAAAATTGAAAAATGTTAATATGATAATGTTCCTAAATAAAAATTTAGAAAATATTTATAAGTAATCTAAGTAATTATTTTATTCAAATCACACCCACCCTTTTCCTATTAGCTAAAGAAATAACTCAATCGATATTACTTTACTATGCTTTCTAACTATTAGAGATATTAATATTTAAGCTTTCAAAGGGAAATTATTTAGATTTCCATACATAATGTACATGAAACTCTTTAAATCTATTACGAAACTGTTTGCTTCATTAGTAAAAATTATTTTATTTAAAATTTGTTCGTTATCATTTAACGTATTAAACATTATTTCACAAAAAACAGTTCATTTTACTTTATCTTCCTCGAAAAGCTCTTGATGGTTTGATATCTTTTACTATATCTTTTACTACTTTTACTACAATCAATATTTTAATTCTTCAGGGTTTTGAACACCACATTTGACATTAAAAAAGTCTTTTTTCTCGCCATGGCAAACTGATTTAAGAATTAAGCTATTGTTTGTAGGTAAATGCTTTGGTTGCCTACTATGCCACCTATGCATTGACAATTCTTTTTTATCATTACATATATATATATATATATATATATATATATATATATATATATATATAAGTAAAAATGAATTAACGGGTGAGCGGTCTGTCAAGTAAAAAAACTCCTTTATTTCACTCTATATTTCATAACGGATTTGTTACTTCATCAGGAGTGTATACATGTTAAAATGTTAAAATTAATCAAATTTAAAACATTAAATTAAGATGATGTTGGTTTATCGTAAACCTTTTAAAACAAATATACAAAAATGTTAAAATATAAAACTAACCTATATAAAACACACACTAAAAAACTGATGTCATAAAAAAAATCAAAACCAACAACAACTACAAATCAAATGATACAAGGACTGGTTAATAAAACTTGGCAGGTCAATTAACCGCCAACACCGAGTATATTGCAATAGATTATACTTAGTCCATTAGTATCCGACTTATAATTTACGCTATTAGTTCTCCGTTGATATGCACCATTTCTAAAAAGCATTTTTTTTTAAATTATTTTCAGCGTCCACAATTCTGACATCGCCAAAATTAAATGTATGGCCGAGATCAAGTGCATAATCCACCAGAGCACAAGATCTCTTACCAATACGGACATCACTTTTGTGTTGTGCGATACGCTGTTTTAGCCATTGCGATGCTTGGCCTATGTACACGCCACGACAATCCGAACATGGTATCCTGTAGATAACATGACTATTTAAAGCCTACGGTGTTACATCTTTGGTCTTACTATATAATTTTTTCAAAGTAAATGTGTTGTATTTGGCTATTTTAATGTTCCTATATATAGTAAGACCCTACTAAACACTACTAAGGGGGCTGGATGGAAAGTTTTCAGCCAACCTAATTCGTAGTAGCAAAAAAGAAATTAAAATAATTACCGAGTTAATAACCGGACATTGTCCTTTAAGGAAGCATTTGTACACCATGGGCTTGGTTAGCGAGCCCTGGTGTAGGAGATGTGAAAAACAGGAGTAAACTAGCGTTCATGTAATATGCACATGAGGAACTGAACGAACTCAGAAATATTTCGGGAGGGATCTATTGGATCCTTCGAGTGTACTCAAACTTCCCCTGAGAAGGATAGTGGCTTTTATCGAGGACACAAGACTAACAGAGTGGAATTGAGAGATCTATTGGGGATAGTACAAAGAGCAGTGTGCTCAAGTGCCTGGACGTGGTGGCGTCCAACCCAAAACAGAGAAGAAGAAGAAGATATAGTAAGACCAAAGATGTAACACCGTTGGCTTTAAATAGTCATGTTATTTACAGGATACCATGTTCGGATTGTCGTGGCGTGTACATAGGCCAAACGTCGCAATGGCTAAAACAGCGTATCACACAACATAAAAGTGATGTCTGTATCGGTAAGAGATCTTGTGCTCCGGTGGATCATGCACTTGATTTATACATACATACATTTAATTTTGGCGATGTGAGAATTATGGACGCTGAAAATAATTACAAAAAAAGATGCTTTTTAGAAATGGTGCATATCAACGGAGACACTAATAGCGTAAATTATAAGTCGAATACTAATGGACTAAGTATAATCTTTTGCAATATACTCGGTGTTGGCAGTTAATTGACCTGCCAAGTTTTGTTAACCAGTCCTTGTATCATTTGATTTGTAGTTGTTGTTGGTTTCGCTTTTTTTATGACATCAGTTTTTTGGTGTGTGTTTTATATAGGTTAGTTTTATATTTTAACATTTATGTATATTTGTTTTTAAAAGGTTGACGATAAACCAACATCATCTTAATTTAATGTTTTAAATTTGATTAATTTTAACATGTTTAGTGTCATTGTGTGCTGAATTTTAACTCTAAATTGTAAGTATTTTGTTATTGTCATATTGTTTAATATATTGTGGTTTTATTAAACATGTAGACACTCCTGATGAAGTAATAAATCCGTTATGAAATATAGAGTGAAATAAAGGAGTTTTTTTTTACTTGACAGACCGCTCACCCGTTAATTAATTTTTACTTATACAGTACGGTCGATAATACTTAATAGTATATATATATGTATATATATATATATATTAAAATAATAAGCTTTTTTGGTTTAGCGACCTTTATTGAATTTCAATTTATTTAACTAACGACGTTTCGACTTTTTGGTATATAATTAAGTCTTTTTCAAGTGATTAGAACTAAAAAAAATTACAACGAAAGGTAAGAATTATATTTACATTATATGAATGAATTAAAATTAAAATAATGATTAGAGTAAAGAAAATTAAAATTTAACATTTAAAATTTAAAGGATACAAACTCACCAATTAAAGCACATGCCCAGTGCAATATGCATGGTTGGGAACATGTCGACCCTTCACTACAGGGTCCGACCGCGTATCTCGGAATCTTAAGTGTATCTAAATGTCTTGTTTTAGAAATGAAATTTTTATGTTTCGTTTTAAAATTGGTTTGGTCAGGCCATGTGTTTGGGAAAATACAGTATGTTTAAAATGGGAAAAATTTTTAAAAAAATTGTTTTTTTGTGTGGGTGGGGTTGTCTTCTATAGTTTAATGAGCGGATAATACAGTTTTGAAAGTCCATCAATCTCGTTACGGTCGTCGATTGTTTTAGTATGTATATAAATAGATAAAAAATAAGTACTAAACTTCTAGTTTCAAAAATTTTGGTTATAAATCCACTATAATACTGTTTCGCCATACAATAGTTTCATCAGGTTGATGAAATAATATTGTAGTGGATTTACAATAAAAATTTTTGAAACTAGAACTTTAGTACTTATTATCATTTATTAGTATTTAAGAATTGCAAGGCACTATTGTAGGTATGTGTTCTCTAGTACAAAATAAACAAAAAAGTGTATATGTATAAACATATGTCTCAAGTTAATTTATTAAAAAGATATTGAAGGTTAAATATTTATTTATCTAAAAATCAAATGTTAATTATTAAGTTGTCGTAGTATTAGAAGCTTTGAAACAATTTATTATCGTTTATTTGTGTGACAGGTGAATAATAATCTGGCAATTAATATTAGACACTGTTTATGTAAGTTTACTAGACTACTACACTCCTCACTCAGTGATCTAACGATAATTTTTAAATATGTTGTCTCGTCTATATTAGTTTTACCACATTTTATTTATTTATATGTTTTTAACATAACTCAAAATCACATTTCATTGAAAAAGGACAATGACTCCGAAACATGTATGAGAAATAAAACATTTTAAAATAACCAATCGTTTATACTTGACCTACAAAACACCGAAAAAACTTCACAGAAATTTTATAAAATATAAGGTCACAAAAAAATAAATTCAATATATGGAAGAGATAAGAGTAGAAGACTATATAATTTCTGAAAAACTAGAAGGATGTACACTAGAACATGTTCTAGTGTGTTGTTTTTTTTACAAGCCTAACTTATTGTTCTATCCTATACATTTATGTTGTTTGTCCACATTTTCAATCCTATTCCGATATTTCTCTTTTCTGTAGGATTCTGTCATCACTCGTCCAATCTGATTCCATGCAAAAACTGAACTTTTATAGTACCGAATCTGTCGATGTCAGCGAATATAGTCAGTATGATTTAACAGTAAATATAGGAATGGTTTTTCTTTAACTTTTAAACTATGAAAGACGCTTTAAATTCTCAAAGAGTCATCATTTTCTTTCTAAGTGAAGAGAAGTTGTTGCAACATTTAAAATAATTCAACAGCAGAGTGGATCAGGAGACTCTAAAAATACTGTTCATTGTTGTATTTAAGGCTTTAAAGAAAAGTAGTTGCTATAAATGAAGCAAATATCGCTATTGTAGGGAATTCCTTGAGGAACTCGTGCATTTCAATAGTTCAAATAAATAGCTACATGATATAGTATAATTTAATTATTTAAGATGTAAATATAATAATCGGAAAACTACATAATTGCATATATGTATTTGCAATACAATAACGAAATATTTCTCTATAACGATATCTGGACTAATTCAATTATCAGTTACTGATCTAAATTTTAAATTATTTTGAGAACAAATAGTGTGTAATAAATGTAGTATGTTTGTATCCCTTCAGATTCATTTAATAATTGAAACATATCTATTTTCTTCAGCATCGAATGAGCAAACCAGTAAAAAGCTCCACAAGTCATAAATATTCGAAAATCGTTGCCATTTTTTTACTGCAGTCGAAATTTTACTCTCCTAAGGGCAGTCAGTCGCCCTATAATCCTAATCTATTCACACTCGTGCAGAAACAACAATACCTAAACAATCCAATTTATAAAACTTGATTGTGTCTTCAGATCTATATGCATATATATATATATATATATATATATATATATATATATATATATATATACATGCATACACATGCATACACATGCATACACAATACATACATAAATGAACGTTCCCCATTTTACTTATTGTATTTTTTACGATGAGTCGTCTTAGATTAGGCATTGTGTTCTCGGAGTACTCCCGGGGGAATTGAATTCAGAACATTCGCACAATCTATATTATACCTTTCATATTTGCATATCTCAAACGCAAAATGGGTCGAAATAAATACTTATCTCTAAAATTTTACCGCTCTTTATTTTGCATGAATTACAAAGGTTCCAAAGTTTTTTTGTTCCTTTATAATATGTCCTTTCTTCGAAATGTAATACATATACATACTTACCGCTCGACAAAAATATTTTCGTTTTTATCTCTTGCTTTATGCTGCTCTCCCACACCCGCTCATCGCACCCTCCCTTACTTTGTCATCGTTCAGTTTTCTACTGAAAGCTAAATAAAAGCACATTATATAATTATTTACCCTCAGAATATTTTAGTACTTTGTTCTCATAAAGAGCTTTACCAAGAGATTGCAATGATGACAAAAGGGAAAAGGCGCTTATGTTTTGATTCGATAAATGAAATATTATCATTATGGAAGGAGGAAGGTATAAGATTGTCCCAAATTTTATGGGCATAGTATATAATTAAAATTAACAATTACACCCACGGAATTGTTAATCTATAAGGACATTTTTGACAACTTTTATGTGCCATTTATACAAAAAAAACAAATTCTAATATTCGCGGTTGCTTTAGAATACCATATAGGTATGGTTGTTGAGGATACATTTAATATCCTTTGTAATATGTTAATTTCAAACATTTTGTTTATTGTTAAATATAAGTAGATTTAGCATATAGGATATAGGATATAAACACTTCCAATTTTATAGATATTTAACGTTCATTTTCAAGTTTAACCCACTATATAATATATTTTTATTAGCACATACATGTTGTAAAACTTTGTTTAAATTCTAAGAATTCCTGCAAATCTATTTATTACCTAGGATTATAAATAATCGGCATCTTTTGCCAAATTTATTTATTGCTATATACAAGGGTCCCGTATCGTTATGTTCAAATTTAATTTTCAAATTTTAGTAGTGTAAAGTAGACTTCATTTAAGAAACAAAAACGCAAAACTTGTATATTCATTTTAATTTGTTTCAAAGTTACAAATCTATGAATATGATTGTCAGATCATGAAAAAGAATGTAATCCTAAAGTCAATACAAACTGATTTTATTTAAAAAAAGTTATACGATTCAATAACAGGCCTGTGATTGTAACGTCGCATAATAAAATGTTATCCTAAAATAAATAAACACGTGGATCTTGGAGATCTACAAAAAAGAGTACTGGAAATTGATTTATGATAAAGAAGGTTCTTGCCTATTTCATAAGTGCTGAACCATGAATATCATACAATAAACAAATGTTCAGATGACTGTTAACGTTGCATTTTTTAATAAAGGTCTACATTACGTTTCAGTTCATACAACAGTTTATTAGTGAGTGGACACGTTTTCTTTATTCAAAATGCCTTACCGATTTTCTTCTCAAGAGTATGCGGACATGCATTTTGTGTATGGCTACTGTAACAGCAGTGCACGTCAAGCAGTTATTGAATACCGACATCGGTTTCCCAATAAGTGCATTCCTCATTACAGAACGTTTCTGGAAGTACACAGACAGTTTCGGGAATGCGGACTGCGTGATTATCTTTTCGACCGAGGAGTAAATTTGCCAGCAGACTTAGAGGAAGAAGCAGTAGCTATTGTTACAAGGGATCCAACTCTCAGTGTACGTCGAATCGCTAGAAAACTAGGAGTGCCACGAACGACAGTTTGGCGAATTTTAAAACGTGAGGGCTTATATCCATATCACTATCGCAGGGGACACGGTTTGCTTGAGGCAGACTACTATGCTCATCTAGCTTATTCTGCCTGGATATTAAGACAGTCACGGCTTCATTTCAATTTCTGCAGAACAGTCCTCTGGACAGATGAATCTACGTTCACGAGAAGTGGTGTTACAAATCTGAGAAACCTGCACAGGTGGTCATCAGAAAATCCCAAAGCTATACGCCCATCTAAATTTCAACATGAATTTTCTATTAACGTTTGGGCGGCCATAATCGATGACTTGTTGATTGGTCCTGTCGTTCTTCGTGGGAGGTTAAATGCGGACAATTACCTTCAATTTCTTATTGACGAACTGCCAGGTCTTTTAGAGGATGTCCCACTGAATGTTCGATGAGACATGTGGTTTCACATGGATGGGGCACCACCACATTTCGGAATTGCTATCCAAAATTGGATTAACGTCAATTATCCAAGATAGATTGGTCGAGGTGATCCTGTTGCATGGCCACCTAGATCACCCGCTCTTAATCCCCTTGATAAAATCAAATCCGACAAAGCAAGTATGAAATTCGGATAAGTACTTTTTCTGTTGGCTTACGGGCACAAGCCTACATTCAACAAGGATGTGGACATTTCGATAATATTATTAATTGAACTTTTTTAGATAAAATCAGTTTTAATTGACTTTAGGATTACATTTTTTTCATGATCTGACAATCACATTCATAGACCTGTAACTTTGAAACAAATAAAAATGGATATACAAGTTTTGCGTTTTTGTTACTTGAAATGAAGTCTACTTTACACTCCTAAAATTTTAACATAACGATACTTGTACATCAGACCTTTTGTTTATTGCCTAGGATCATTAGTAAACGTTTCAATAGACCCTTAATACCTGCCATTATTAAGTAAATATGTAAAATAAGCTCACGACTGCTAAATATGTATGTGCCATGAAAATCGATTAATGAATAAATGCTTTAATTTGGATCTTTATTGTTAAGATCTCCTTTCTTAGATATGTATAATAAATTTTATTACTCTTACTTCAGTTCCTTTCTCTAAATAGGTAAATAAGATTGCGCTTTCGGAATCCCAAAAATCGTGGCCATAATCTTATTAACCGATGGGGTGGTTTTTGCTATCTACGGAGCACGTGCATAAGAAGAAATACATTCTTTTGACAGTGCTTTTGTCTCTGGGAAATTTTAATGTATCCAGGTTTCATCTAAGATGACATACCGATGAAAAAATTCGGTTGGATTTCGTTTGAGCTCACATTTGCTCAACAGTAAACAAACGTGGCAATCATATTGCGGTTAACTTTTTCATATTTCGATGTAAAATATCGTATGCCCATTCGGTTGAGATGTTTATGGTATTAACTATCTCACACTTTCATGAACTTTATCAATCGTTTTTGGAGAAAATGATACAAATATGCATAAAACATATCTATATATGTACACATAAACACTACGTATTTACCAGCGTTCACTTCAACCACAGACGCATGCGTTTCTGTCTTATCACTTCGTCAATGCGGGTTTATCGACGTTGTCTCTTTTGTCCGTCAGATGTCACGACATTGTCTGGCGTCATTTGATAGGACAAAATTTACTACTTGACCAAAAAGCGTACCTCTGTCGTTACTTCATAAACCCGCATTGACAAAATCATAAGACAGAAACGCCTGCGTCTGTGGTTGAAGTGAACGTTGATAAAAACATAGCGTATGCCCCTGTGTACAGATATGTTTTATGCATATTTGTATTATCTACACCAACGCTTAATGCGTGCTCACGCGTTGATATGATAATTTTTTTTTTGGTGTTTTTGGAGAAGTACTGTAAATGCAGGACCCGGACATTCAACATCTTATGTAGTCATACGACCAGTTTTGAAAATAATGAAGTTACAAATAATTCACTGGGAAGACTTCTAAAACAAGGGTGAAGACAGTAATAAAATCATAGTCACGAAAATATCATTTTTTTAAATAATTTAATAAGTAAAATTACTTTAGACTTTATTGGTTTTATTTTTGGTTATTTACACTAGCTTTTTTTTCATGTAAATAAAATATTAAATGTTATATCATTGTCATCATAAAAATAAACTATCAAGTGGTCCAGAATGATTGTCCGTGCCGTTACTACGCGAAAATTCCAACTTTGGAAAAGGAAATTGTGTCAAGGTAGTCAAGTCGAGTTAGGCAACTTAATTTACACGTACGTAGCCACATGAAACATTATTGTTAGGTGTATTTCAAGCAGTTTTCCAATATTTAATGTACAAAAACAAGATTGTTTTTCGATGATTCATAATGGAAAATAATTACTTTAAATTCATACAATAAAAAACAACTGAAATTATTGGACAATATTTAAAAACACACAATGACGGATATTCCAGTTTTCCAGTTGTGCCACTTTCAATCTGGCCATTTGCTCTTCTAAAAGGAAATAGTCTATTAAAGGAAATTTCTTCTTAAAAACATAAAATAACATGAAAATATAAAATCGATATAAAAAATATTGCAAAAACAAATTGCATATCGATGCGACAATTCACATCAAGCTTTGATACAAAATAATACAAATCTGTATAAAAACAAATTTGTATCTGTATATACATGGACACACAGCACGTATTTACCAGCGTTTGTTTCAACCACCAGACGCATGCGTTTCTGTCTAACGACTTTGTCAATGACGGATTTACGAAGACAAACGACTGTAGGTACACTTCGCGGTCATGTAGCAAATCTTGTCCTATCAGATGACACCAGATAACCAATCCTGTCCTATCAGATGACACCAGATAACCTCATGACATCTGACGGACAAAACCGACCACGCCGGTACAAAGTGTTTATTCTCGAATAGCTAAGCTATTACAGGAAAAGAAAAAATACTGTGAGTTCATTAACTCGTCGCCAGGTGGCGTAATATAGCAAAAACAAATTGCATATCCATGCGACAATTCACATCAAGCTTTGATACAAAATAATACAACAGACGCAACCACCAGACGCATGCGTCTGGTGGTTGAAGCAAACGCTGGTAAATACGTGCTGTGTGTCCATGTATATACAGATACAAATTTGTTTTTATACAGATTTGTATTATTTTGTATCAAAGCTTGATGTGAATTGTCGCATCGATATGCAATTTGTTTTTGCTATATTACGCCACCTGGCGACGAGTTAATGGACTCACAGTAATAAGCGTATTTTTTATTTTCCTGTAATAGCTTAGCTATTCGAGAAGAAACACTTTGCACCGGCGTGGTCGGTTTTGTCCGTCAGATGTCATGAGGTTATCTGGTGTCATCTGATAGGACAAGATTTGCTACATGACCGCGAGGTGTACCTACAGTCGTTTGTCTTCGTAAATCCGTCATTGACAAAGTCGTTGGACAGAAACGCATGCGTCTGGTGGTTGAAGCAAATGCTGGTAAATACGTGCTATGTGTCCATGTATATACAGATACAAATTTGTTTTTATACAGATGTGTATTATTTTGTATAAAAAATATTATAGAATACGACAGATGTGTCCACTGTTGAAGTTTAATCCTTACTACTCGATGACAGAAACCATACGATAAACCAAGAATCAGACATGCTACATCAATTTGTATATAAATATTAAAACAACATAAAACTAATAATTAGATTCAACAATACTGTCTGCTGGACCAATTGCAATAGTTTATTTGAACTTTGGTCAAGACGTACTCGAATATCCGCAATTACCTCTTCATTCCGAACTCTTTGACAGCCAGAACTTTTACCTTTACAAACACTGCCAGTGATAAAACTAAAATTTTTATATAACGCTAACTTCACTCATATAAATGGAAGTAAATATTGATATATCGTTATGGTTTCGCCTTGGAAAAATCAGTATGTTTCAGACAATAACTTTGCACGATACTAGTAAATTATATCTAAAGACAATTCATATTATCAAATACATAAAATGTTACAAATGAAACAGACATGCAATATACATATCTGTAACTGTACACATGGACAATACACCTCGTATTTTCAGCATTTACTTCTGCTTAAGACACGTGTTTCTGCCATTTACTATTAGGCGTCATCAGTTAAGCTAGTGAAGTAATTAAAGCTTAAATCGCCTATAAGGTATAGCAAATTTTGTCCTATCAGGTAGCACCATATAATATAGTGACATCTGACGGACGAAAGAGACTATGCCGAAAATGGCAACCCTTCCCGTCACTATATTATATACCTACCTGCTACCTGATAGGACAAAATTTGCTATACCTTATAGGCGATTTAAGCTTTAATTACTTCACAAGCTTAACTGATGACGCCTAATAGGAAATGGCAGAAACACATGTCTTAAGCAGAAGTAAATGCTGAAAATACGAGGTGTATTGTCCATGTGTACAGTTACAGATATGTATATTGCATGTCTGTTTCATTTGTAACAATTGCGTAATACGTGCTTAACGTATTGATATACTTAAACCTTTTTTGTACATAAAATGTTAATTTGGTACTTCGTTTTTATACTGTTTAATATTTTAAAAAATATATTTTTTATTGTGTTTGTGTATTATCTATATAGAGAAAAAAGATCCATAGTAATTATATTTTCCATTTCATATCTGAAATTCCAGGTTAAGCTTTCATACACACCGGAGTGTACAACATAATAGCAACTAATCCTAGACAACCGTAAACGGATTATTATTTGGACCGGAGCGGGCAACAAAAAAAGTTATTATATTGATAAAGACAGAGCATATAAAAGACCCTTTAAGTAATTAAACAAACAGTCGTAACATTTATACCGGCATTTTTTATGATTAACTTTACGTATTTCCTTTTATAAAAATTATGACGGTCTTACAGCAGTTCTTTTATTATTTCTTTTATTTGCAACATTTTTCGGATTTTATTACGTCCCCCTTTTTTTAAGAACGGAGTACTGTACTATAATGTTTCTCTCTCTCTCTATTTTTTCATTTGAGTGTTTATCACTTAAGATTGAAGTAAAGCTTTAATCCACGCTTTTTGCTTAAAAAGTTTGTATTATTAAATACGTGAAAAAAATATGCCACACAATATTTGTAGACTTTCACAACTAGTATTATTTTTGAACTCAATACAGCTGAATATTTGTAGCTTTTTAATATGTTTAAGTGTACACAAAATTACTTGAATGCCTCAATTTTTATTCTTTTGAAAGAATACTTGTTTTGACAATTTCTAGAATCATTTCGGCCATTAAATGTGCTTAGTGCTTTTCATCCTAATAATTTCAAATGAAAATAAAAGTTAAATGAAACCTATCATTTTATTATTACAGCAACTCTTTAAGTTTTGAAATCCGAAGCAATAAGTTTAAAATTTGAAATGAATTAAATGTTACTGTATGTACTGCTGCCCAAATTAAATTTTCAAATAACCTCTCGAAAGGCAGTCAAGAGATGATAAAAGGGATGATCGGGATAACCATTAAATAAAACGTTTCTTTTTAATCCATTAACCACAGACACTAAAAATCTGCTGTAACAGTGATCTTATAAACTTCTAGAATATGTATCATTTATTTTATTGTCCTTCGTATTCTTTACTAGTCTTAAGTTTGGATATCAAGCTTTGTACGGTCCTCAATACTCCTTTCACTTCCATTTACTCAGTTCTATATCCTCCACAAAGACCTCTCATGTTCAGAGGAAGCTTGAGTATTGTTGGATGTTCAAATTGATCCTTGCTGAGAAATTTCCTAACTAGATTTGTAAAAAATAATCAAAATTTATAATATATTCCTTTGTCTAAGCAGTGTTAAAGTATTTCTTAAGCACCATCTTCTTCTCAATTTATTTTACATAGTGACCGAATTTTTTTATTAATTTTTATAAAAAAAGCCACGCAAAGGATAATACTTTCTTTTTCCTAACTTTATTCTCAATCGATGAACTGAAAATTTTCCATTTTCTTCTATTCACTCATTCTCCTGCAATATTCCACAAACTCTCTTCCTTTTCTTCCATGTTCTTCCATATCAATCTTACTGGTCTTTTATCTTCCATGTTTTGTAATACATTTTTTATTAGCAAACAAAACAACTTTAATAACATTGCATTTTGATGATATCTGACCATAATAATAATTACAGAAAATTTATTTCAGTAAGTGTCTCATCTCATCTAATGTGGAAAAAAAATAGTACATAGCGAAATATTTCAAAAGGAATACATTAAATTTTCAAAAAGTAAATATTTAAACTGGGAAATAGGCAAATATTACTTTAAATATCGATATAATCATAAGTGGGAAAAACTGCTAAAAGAGAAAAGTCTCAGCAAAGCAACAAAAATTAAAATCTATAAAGTAGCGATACCACCGGTAATTACATATTCGACTGAAACTATGTGTCTGACAAACAAGAACGAAGAAAGACTGAGGGTATTGGAAAAAAAGATCCTTGGACCAAAGAGGGTGGAGGGGGAGGTTAGGTCACTCATGAACTTCGAAATTGTACGTTGAATAGACGGCGAAATCGTTTGGGCACATGCAAAGGAGACCACATAACGGTCATAAAAAAAATAACAAACGGGCGTCCCGCGGAAATCAGACCAAGAGGAAGGCCAAAAACGAGGTGGCAGAACCAAATAATGGAAGACATGCGAAGGAATGAAATTTTTTTTTTCAATAGAGTCTATAGAAATAGGCAGTCTATACAACATGGAACGTCGGATATATATATATATATATATATATATATATATATATAATAACTTCGTGACCTTGGTATGATATGGTAAACCTAATCAGTAGGCGATTACTTGACATTTATATCCTGTCATTCATATTTTGTATTCTCTTGATAAAGGCGTATACAGCCGAAACATGTAGAGTTTTTTAAATACATATATTATGAAGTAATATACAGACCTTTAATCGCCTACTGATTAGGTTTACTATATATATATATATATATATATATATATATAATAGATTTTTTTATTGGTTTTAGCGACCTTTTATTGAATTTTGACGTTTTTACGACGTTTCGACTTTTATTAATTCAGTCTTTATCAAGTATAGTTGTTGTTCGTTTGGTTTTACAAGGGTACGTATTCTGTGTAACACATGTGTTTTTTTATTTTAAATAGACATCTGAGACCAATTTTCTTAAGGAACGACCGTGCTTGTGCGGATATTGTAAGTGAACTGATCTACAGTTCACTTACAATATCCGCACAAGCACGGTCGTTCCTTAAGAAAATTGGTCTCGGATGTCTATTTAAAATAAAAAAAACACATGTGTTACACAGAATACGTACCCTTGTAAAACCAAACGAACAACAACTATACTTGATAAAGACTGAACTAATAAAAGTCGAAACGTCGTAAAAACATCAAAATTCAATAAAAGGTCGCTAAAACCAATAAGAAAATCTATTATTTTTAATATTAAAAAACGGCCAATAAAATAAAAAAGAAAAATAAATTTCTTATAAACACTAAATATATATATATATATATATATATATATATATATAAATGATTAGATAATTTCTTAGCCGTTATTTCTGAATAACTTGAACCTGGGTCTATTGTGGTCTAGTGGTAATGACCACAGCTCGGCAAGCTGTAGACTTGGGTTCGAGTCCCAACATAGACATTTTTTCAATTAAAAATTTCGTATGATTTGCTTTATAATTTGTAGACAGCAATGTTTACATCCCCCCTTACTTTGCAATTACATACGTACTAACTTGATATTTGTAAATATTTCATATAAAAGCCGAAAACCTCCAATAATTTATCAAATGTTATATATATATATATATATATATATATATATGTGTGTGTGTGTAAATATATAAACATTAAAACTATCACATTTTTATGCTAGCAATGAATAATAGCTAATTTTAATTTACAGAGAAATACATCATAGTGGAAAGACAAAAATATTTTTATATCTACCTAGTCATGAAACAAAAAAAAACGACGATGTTAAACCAATTATTAAAAACATCTATGATTTTTAAAAGTACCCGTGCTAAGTTATGTTTAATTTGTGATTTTATAGAAATTTGGAGATGTGAATTTATAGATAAGATGAGTGAAATTAAGATGTCAAAGTTTCCGACAAAAGGAGGCAATGGTTAAAAATTATTCATAATAGCATAATTGCTCTGTTAACTGTTGGTCTGAACTCATATAGGTAGAGAACCATAACTATGACCCAAAGTCCAAACAACCTGTGACAGCTCAAACGAAAAAAAATGTGTCAGAAGTCAAAAATTTGGTACTGAAATATCGTCGTTTAGAAGTCTGTGTTATTGACAATGAAGTTTAGATATACAAAAAAAAATGTCATGGAATGTTCTAATCAGCAAAAATTGTTGAAAAAATTTAACCACATTGGGGGAGGACAAATCTAGAATCACATACATCACTGGAACTTACCTACTATACAGAAATATGTGCAGTGGATTCATAAGGACTTTTCATCATTAAAACCAAAGCGCAATTTTCTTAAAAAAAACTCCTGGTAATTGCCAACCTATAAGGGTAAAAAAAATCCTGCATATAATCAATGAGTTTGAGTTCATAAAATTATAGCATTTACCCTACAGCTCTGATTTAGCTTCATCAGATCTCTATTTTGTTGTCAAAGATTTTTTTCTGAAAGTATTTTACTAATTGATAAAAAATGTTATTAATGTTTAAATGTTGAAGAAAATAAAGTTGTTAATGTAATAGGTGTTTTTTTCATAGCTAGGTAGATAATATAAAAATACGTTGTTACATAGCATACAGGATTAACAATTTGTTTAATGTAATGTCTTAAAATAATGACTAAAATTGTAACTATATGTACTATGTACAGTATGATCATTGTACAATTAGTGGAATGTATAGGTTTACTCATAATTTTTGCATTGCGCATATCTTTTAATTTTCAAATTTAATAAAACTAAGATTACATAATACACTAGCTTTATTTAAATTCTATTCACTATTGTCATTATTATTAGTATTATATAAGTTTTGAAATTAATACAAATTTTAAGGGGACAGCATGTGTTATTTACAAAATTAATTACAAGTAATTCGTCGTTTTTAAAGATCTTTTTAGAAGAATTAACTAAATTAAACTGAATTTGAATTTCATTACTTTTTTACTTAAACAATAATATTCTAATATGACTGTAGACCATATCTTGCTAACACTGAGTGTACATCTCATGGGATTTACTAAAGGGAAGCGAACATCTTTCTCTCATTCTTCTTCTCTCAACTCTGTTGCTTTTTACTTTTTATGCGTATGAGAAGATTAAGACTAATTATATTGTTTGAAAACTCGGGAAGGGTAAATTTTGAAGCGTCAAATCCCACGGAAAGTTACGACCGGGTGTCTCGTATAATTCTTTTTAAAGGAATATACATTCTTTGTTTTAATTTTACAGAAAGAATTCTAATTACCGTACTTCTTGAACAAGATTAACTGCCGCTCATTGCTGGAGTTATGCTTATTTATGTATGTATGTATTTAAAGGTATTCTCTAATTACGCGATTAATACGAATTTTGCTGACAACAAACGAGGATTATTATAGAACGAGTTTAAATTGTTTATGAGTAAAAAAAATCAAATGCGATCGCCAAAGTTGCCTAGAATTCAAAATAATAAACTACTCAAAAATGAATAGGGAATTAGATACTTTTTTAACAGATCTAATTGATTCGATTAAATTTAACGTATTTTCTCAAACTATAGATAAATTAGAAGGCCCACAGTCGTTTGTTGACATTTTATTTGGTAAATGTCTTTTCTGTGTGATAAAATATTGAATCTTGTATTTTAACCTTAAATTAATTTAGAATACAAAATTATAAAAATCGCATTTTTTGACAAGTATTATTCATTTTAAACGTCATTTCACATTTTCACGATGCCAAGACGTCATTTAAATAAAGAAACTTTTGATTTAATTGCCTTATTGCATCAGCGAGGGCAATCTGGAGCAAAAATTGCCGCAATTTTTAATGTGTCTCCAAGTGTTGTTAGTAGGGCTCTAACAAGATTCCAACAGGTAGGATCTGCAAGGAGAAGACCCGGTAGTGGATCTGAGAGGAAAACAAATCAGAGACAAGACCGCTACATACGAATTCAGACAATGATGAATCCGTTTAGAAGTGCTGTATGGTTGCAAACACAGTTACGTGCCGCCACTGGAGTTAGAGTTTCGGATCAAACCATCAGAAACTGTCTGAGGGAAATGGATCTTCATAGCTGCAGGCCTGTGAGACGCCCAAAATTAACTAATGCTAATAAAATGGCTAGAAGAACTTGGGTTAACCAACGACTAGCAGAAAATTTTCAATGGGAGCATGGTTTATACACCGATGAATCCAGATTCTGCTTATTTAGTGATAATCGTAGAGTAAGGGTCTGGAGAACTCGAGGAGACCGTTATAGACGCGAGTTTACAAAAGCTGTGGTGCCTTTTGGCGGCGGTGGTATCATGGTGTGGGCGGGCATTAGTTTGAATGGACGTACGAACCTCCATCTCTTTGAAAACAATGTCAATGGACACATATACAGAGATGACATTATTCAGCAATATGTGGCCGACTTTCGTGAGGCTGTGGATGAAAACATGGTTTTTATTGATTATAATGCAAGACCTCATCGTGCACAAATTGTAATGCAAGCAATAAATGACCTCCATATTAACCATCTACCTTTACCGCCAACGTCTACCGACTTGAATCCAATTGAGGACATTTGGGACACACTTCAAGAACAGCTCAACGAACATAATCCACCCCCAGTTAACGTGCAACACTTGCGGGAAATTTTACCGCTGTGTTGGAGAAGAGTGTCACAAGAACACATTAATAATTGCATTATGAGTATGCTCCAAAGATGTACAGCTGTGAGAGATGTCCGTGGCCATTATACACGATTTTAGAATTAATTGTTACAGAAAAATGTTTATTTTAGCTATTGTTAAAAATGTTGCTTATTTCATTTTTGATCATTTCTTAGTAATCTAACGATTTTTCTGAATAAATATACTTGAAAATTTTAAATTGTTGTGTACAATTATGTATCTAATATAATACACTACAAATATTTACCCATACTATCTAAAAAATACAAAAAAGTAAAAATTCCTTATTCATTTTTGAGTAGTTTATATTCGAAATAAAATATGAATAATTAACTGTAAGGGCTATAATTTCGTTTTTTGTTAAAAACACTAAGCAAGAATTTTTTAAGTACTATTTTATTTTGTTTTATAGATCTAATAATTATAATAAAAGCAAATTTAACACATCAGGTTCAGGGAAAATATAACGAAATCATAAATACACAGATCTACCGAAAAAAATTTTTGCCTGCTTCTTTTTATTTTCAATCTATATATATATATATATATATATATATATTTATATATATTATATATATATGTATATATATATATATATATATTTATATATATTATATATATATATATATGTATATATATATATATATGCAACATAAATGCAACAAATTATAGCGACAATCGCATGTAAAATGAGATTTATTAATTATTAATTCTCATACACATGAAGTTCATTACAGTTCGTATATATACACGTAGTATAGAAGTGAATATCATGTCTGTCTTCGGTAAGGTGCACTGATGATCTGTAAAAAACAGTGAAATATCGATATATGCACATTCCGCGCAGATAAGTTTTTCACAAAATTTTTCATTTGTACTGACAACTTGTACAGTTGGTGTCGCGGCTTGTTGCGTCTACAATCTATGGCAAAAGTGATTTGCCGAATTGTAGAATTAAATGCAACAAATTATAGCGACAATCGCATGTAAAATGAGATTTAATAATTATTAATTCTCATACACATGAAGTTCATTACAGTTCGTATATATACACGTAGTATAGAAGTGAATATCATGTCTGTCTTCGGTAAGGTGCACTGATGATCTGTAAAAAACAGTGAAATATCGATATATGCACATTCCGCACAGATAAGTTTTTCACAAAATTTTTCATTTGTACTGACAACTTGTACAGTTGGTGTCGCGGCTTGTTGCGTCTACAATCTATGGCAAAAGTGATTGGCCGAATTGTAGAATTAAATGCAACAAATTATAGCGACAATCGCATGTAAAATGAGATTTAATAATTATTAATTCTCATACACATGAAGTTCATTACAGTTCGTATATATACACGTAGTATAGAAGTGAATATCATGTCTGTCTTCGGTAAGGTGCACTGATGATCTGTAAAAAACAGTGAAATATCGATATATGCACATTCCGCGCAGATAAGTTTTTCACAAAATTTTTCATTTGTACTGACAACTTGTACAGTTGGTGTCGCGGCTTGTTGCATCTACAATCTATGGCAAAAGTGATTTGCCGAATTGTAGAATTAAATGCAACAAATTATAGCGACAATCGCATGTAAAATGAGATTTAATAATTATTAATTCTCATACACATGAAGTTCATTACATTTCGTATATATACACGTAGTATAGAAGTGAATATCATGTCTGTCTTCGGTAAGGTGCACTGATGATCTGTAAAAAACAGTGAAATATCGATATATGCACATTCCGCGCAGATAAGTTTTTCACAAAATTTTTCATATATATATATATATATATATATATATATATATATATATATATATATATATATATATATGAATACTCTAAATTCAAATATGTTTCCAGTTTTCCTCTTTCGGGCTAGGTGTTCATACAAAATCAAATCAAATGTAATAATGTACTTATGTTTTCAATGATATATTACAAATATATTAAACACATAAAGCTAATACGAAACTAATTTTGCAGGTTTAATTAACTGAATTATTAATGAATATATTCAAAAAAGATAACTATGTGTCAATAATTATGAATTTCTACATTTTCTCATTTTTTTGGGAAAAGAAAACTTCTTCACTTGTGTCTCTTTTCAAACACCAACAGTAGTTAACCATCATTGATACATCCAAATTTCCATCGGTGGCGGATTTCCATTGCTTTAATGTCTTTGGGAAACCGCTCACCTTGTTCTTCACTCGTTACACCAATATTTTCAGGAAAGTAATCAATATGGCTGTTGAAACAATACATTTTAACACTTATTCTACACGCTAAATTTCTAAAATGTTGTAACATTTCCTCCACAATTTCCTTATAGTTCTCAGACTTCTTGTTGCAAAGAAAGTTTTCACTCGTTTCTATGCTCAACCATGCTGACTTCTCTACTCGGACATCGACTGAGGAAAGGTATCATCCTGCATAAGTTCACGAATCTGGAGCATCTGAAAAATACCTGCTACTATCTTAACTTAAGTTTTCTGTGGGAACTTTGTAACAAGGAGTTTGAAACAATCACTGTCCTGTCCTTATTCAGAGCAATTACAAATTGTTTCATCAAACCTAATTTGATATGGAGTCGTGGAAGAAGGACATTTGAAGGAGAAACCAAAGGTTCATACTTCAAATTTCTTTCTCCAGAATCTAAATTGCTTCTTGGGGGCCAATTTTTTTCTGGTCCAATGCTCTTATCTAGCCCTACTGTCCCATTCACAGAGGAAACAGGGATATTTAGTAAATCCCGCTTGCTGGCCTAGAAGAATTGAGATCACTTTTAGATCACCATATGCACTCCATCTATGTTCCACATACCTCACTTTCTCCAGCAAAACGTTGAAAGTATCGTACGATTTTTTTAAATTAACTGAATGACCTACTGGAACAAATCGAATTAAGCCAGGAATTGAAAGAATGAGCCCATTTACGAAGTCGTAATTTCGCTAATTGGATTATTGAATAACGAACGACAGATCAATTGTTTTCAAACAAAATTTTGTTCAGTGATGAAGCTCGTTTCACAATGGATGGATTCATCAATAAGCAAAATTGTCGTATCTGGGGTGATGAAAATCCTCGTGATATTCATGAGAAATCTTTACACCCACTAACAGTTTTGGTGTGTATTTTGGGCGAATGGTGTCATTGGACCATTGTTCTTCGAAAATAATACTGGAAATGCTATTACTGTGAACGCTGAGCGTTACCTATCAATGTTGAGTGAGTTTTTGTGGCCACGACTGAGTCATATTGATACATCTGATGTCTGTTTCCAGCAAGACGATGCTAAATGTCACACAACTCGATATAACATTGCGTTTTTAATAGAAATTTCCTGAATGTATAATTTCACGAAATGAGGATTTCATTTGTCCCCCAAGGTCATGTGATCTAATACCATTAGATTTTTTGTAAGTTTTTTTAAAAAGTCGAATGTATGCTAACAAGCCACCAACAATTAATAATCTAAAGAACAACATTCAAGTTGCAATTTGTGAAATAATTCCAGCAATGTGTAAAAGTTATTGAATTCGATATTCGAATTAATGGTTGCAAACGCAGTCGTAGTCGATATTTAAATGATATAACGTATAATTGCAATGAATCAGACTTCCAAAAAAACACAGATTAAAAAATTGCAAATATGTTCAAAGGTATTGTTCAAAATGTGTTGTGTCACAATTGCAAAGTTCTATGAGGAATATTTATCAATTTCCAATCTGGTATTGTCACTAGTTCCTAGGAATGTCTCAGTTAACAAAAATTGAATATTGCGTTGTCATATTTTTTTTAACAAGAGAGGCGAATACGCGTAATCAAATTTAACAACGTTTATCTCCTTCATATTCTAATGGAAAGAAATGTGCGCAATGTTTCCGCCTGAAGCAAGAATCCCTTAAGAACGATAACCACACCGGTGGACCAATTTAAATGGTAACGCCACAGAAGATTTCATTTATTAAGGAATTGGTATTAGAAAATTACCGTTCGAAAGTGAAACAATGTCTAAGATGCCTGAAACAAGTGATCACTGAATTATGCATGATCATTTGGGTATGAATGATTACAAATAGGACACCATGTAAAGTCTGCACCACCTTGGAAAAGTGCAGAAACTGCATCATGATAATGTCCCGACGCACAAAGTCACTATAATAATTGAATATTTAGGCCAAATAAGGTTACTTTTGTTAAAATACTGATAACCCCCGTATAACACGGCACTTCTACAGAACGGATTCACTCTAACATGGTTCGAGAATTTTGGAACATCCCCGTATAACGCGATACTTTTATAGCACGATTTCACTCTAATAAGATTCGAAAATTGACTAAAATACTCATATAACACGAAATATAATAAAAACTTTTAAAAGCGAAGGTTATCGAATTTGAAATTAGGGAAATCCCCGTATAACAGCTGTTAATCGCCCAAACGCGTTAAACCTTTTAAGAGCGAAAGATACTTATTTGACAGTTTTCATTCAAGCGCGTATGTACTATCAGATTTTCCTATAGAATTTTCGTGGACTATTAATACTTAAGTACACTTCAAGACTTTAATTTTGTCTCTCTTTATGCTACATTGATTAAACATTTTTGGGTAAGTAGTACTCAATCTTTTCCTAAAAAAAATAATAATTATGAATTTCGTTGCTGCTGCTTGTTCTATCTTCGCAAACATAACATATCATCCTAGGGCAGTAATAATTGAGCAGATGGAAAAAGACCTTCGCATCTGGATTGAAGACTGTTCAAAAAAATGGATTCCGCAGAACACCATTCTTATTAAACACAAAACCTTGAAAATTAACGACTACTTAAAGGAAAATGGAAAAACTGCTACTATTCCTGATTTCGTAGGCAGCAAAGTGTGATTTGATCATATGAGAAAACACTTATCACTACAAAACTTAAAAATAGAAGGTGAAAGTACATCAGCCGATATAAACCATGCATCAGAAAATTATTGAAGAGACTGGATATTCAACACACTAGGTTTTTAACGCCGATTTATTGGTGGAAAAAAATGTTCAAGACGTGATATGTTTCTAAAGACGAAAAAATCGCGCCAGGTTTCAAGGTATCAAAAGACCGTGTAACATTACTTATGTACAGTAATGCTTCAGACGATTACATGACAAAATCTATGCTGGTTTATAAATCTCTTAATTCTCGTGCACTGAAAAACCTGGAATTTAACGGTTTACTGGGCAGCAAATAAAAAAGCTTGGGTAACTAAGCTGAATTATTTAAGAAATAGTTTTTAAATAGTTTTTCCAAGTGTGGAAAACTACTTAAAACAGAAAAATTTATATTTTAAAATTTTACTAACTTTGGATAAGGACCAGCCATCCCTGAGATTTAAATAACCCAAATGTAAAAATATTTTTTTTATCTCAAAATACAACTATTTTACTTGAACTATTAGATTAAGGAATTTTAGCTACATTTAAAACTAATTACATAAGGAGATAACTTTTGAACAAAGTTGATGATGAATTTATGGACGTCAGGGAGCAGTAAAAACTTTTCACAACTTGGGACTGCATTAATCTAATAAACTCATCCATCAGAGAAATAAAACCGATGACATTAAATAGTTGTTAAAGAAATATGGCCGGAGTCAATTGAAAGTGAAAATCTAATCGAATCAGCAGAAAACAGAAATGAATTCACTAGTAGCAGTTGCTACGTCTTTAGGAGGGGAAATTTTTAACGATATCACTGTACAAGATATCCAAGAATTACTGGTGGAAGAAGAAACTGATGAAACAGGTTTGATAGAAATTATATCTGAAATATACCACGTATAACTCAGAGAACGATAGCATAGATGAAGACGAAGAAAATAAACAGTTTACTCTGCAAAGCATAACGAAAGGCCTAAATTTAACCGAACAGTTAGAGTTATATTTCTTAAATGAAGATCTTTCAAATAAAAGGAGCATAAATTTTACAAGAAAACTTCAGAAGTGCTTAAAATTATAAGGAAAGTTGTAAAGATCTGTTAACTAAAAACAAGCGAACTAAAATAACAGTTTTTTTTTTTTTTTGCAAAGGTAGAACATGGGTTAATGGAAAAATCCTCAGAGGATGAGGAAATCTTGCCAAAAAGAAAACGCCCTCGGTTAATGGTTCTTTGGTTTGTACCACACCGATCCGCATAATACGGCAATTTTTTGGAACCTAGCGCCCGTATTATACAAGGGTTACCTATATTCACCCTACAGCCCTTGCTTTATTCTCTATAACTAGGCTATCTTCTCGGATTTAGGAACAATTTGGACGACGTAGATTTATGAACGATTGTAAGTTATTGAGGCTTGGGAGAAATGCGTAAAAATCCTAAAATTAGTCGAAACGTTCGCCTACATCCAACATCGCTCTACTACCGAAGCTTATGGAATTAATAATAAACATATTTCGAATAAGTTTAAAAAAAGATATATGAAATATTGTAATGCCTAAACACGAATCTTCCCTTATTTTCCTTAACGTATCTATTAATAGGACTTAATAAGAAAGAATACGAAAGTGGAGAACGGTGTCAGGTGTCGGAAAAATGGGAAACGCTGGGGACAATTAGGGAAGCTGGTATGTATATATATATA